>WAAE01001989.1:81613-172922 GCA_013400495.1 Nicator chloris | reverse complement strand
TTTCACTCACTAGTATGGCTGACAAAACTCTGTACTGTCGAACCTGTGATGCAATGAAGACCTACCAAGTGAAGAAGGCAGAAAAGTAGCTGGTAGCCTCCCTGAAACCGTTCCTGTGGGAGGCTCGTGGTGACGGAGCTGTTCCATCCACTCCCAGCATGGCAGGAGCATCCTAGGGCTCACCTGCATATATATCCCAGATCAATTGCTTATCTACTGATTATCCTTACACAAGGTAGTCCCAACCCAACCAGGAAGAACAGCTGTCACACAGGCTGAGCTGCATGAAAGGTGTTTAGAGGGGAAGCAGGAGACTGAGTGACACACTCCATGCAGTGCATCTAGAAGAACATGCACCTGATTTCTGAATCCATGAAGACCTGCAGTTGGACACCAAGGGACTGCCAAAACGGAAATTCCCATGCAGGTTATGTTTTAAATTCTCTCCCTACCCAGCTCTTTCCAGAGAGAAAGCCAGCTGTCTTTATTTAGCACATTAATCTGTCAAGTAAAACAGCTACAGTCAGCTCTGTCTCCTTCACAATGCAACACCAAACCCTGTTTTCACACTCATACCCACGAACTGTGGAAGCATTGGTTATTCTGGACAGGAGGCACTCTCCTCTTCCATTATAGCTCTTCCAACTGAGTGAATAATGCTCAAGATTCTCTAAATCAAACACATGTTTCAGCCTAATGAGGGGTTGGGAGATGCTTTGTATGGGGCCAAGGGAGGAAAGGGAGATCTGCTCTGGGCTGCTTCCATATTGATTATGCATGTGTTCAACCCAGAAACCATCCTTCGAGAACACTGTGGAGGTCCTCCTTGCCCTGCCCTCTAGTTCCTCTGTTTCACCACCTTATTCAGCCTCTGAAAGTTCTTGCATAATGGCACAGCTTCACAAGGAAGTAGGAGGAGGCCAAAACTAGCCTGCTGCCAATTAAGAGGAAGACATGTCTCATTTGCCCTCGGGCAGAGATCTGATGGACTGAACTCTCCCATGACCTGGGTGAATGCTCCCAGCTGTAAGTCATGGAATTAGAGAAATACAGCAACAGCTCACTCCTCCATTTGACAACACTGCTGTGTTTTATGCTAGCTCTGAGCTAGAAGCCTGCCCACCTAACACCACCTATGCCATGTAGCCAAGACTAGATGCTGCCCAGTCAGCCCGGCCAGACTCGGGCACTGCTGGGTGTCTGCAAAAGCAAAACACTTCGTGCTCGAGTTCTCAAGTACTGAAGTGCAGAGTGGAACTGCTGAAACCCCACAAACTGGACTCTTCCTGAAACCCCACAAACTGGACTCTTCAAAGGCCAGGCGCAGATGCAGCCCTGTCTTATCAAGTCCCACCTCCAATGCCTTTGTGCCTCTTAGGGACTTTGTACCCCACAGATCTACTTTTTCCCCCCATAAAACGAGTGTAGTAATCCTCGTCCGCCACAGGGGGGAAAATGTGAATGAGTGCTAAGTTACACAGCGCTTTGAAAAATGCGACGTGCAACCGCGCTGCCAAAACATTCTGGGGTGGAGAATTACCTCCTTATTTCTTGGCGCCTTAAAGGGACAGTGGAAAGGGGGGCGGTCGAGGGTGGGCAGAGAGGGTGAAGAATGACCCTTGGAGTGCCGTGGGCTGTGAGGGACCCCTGTCGAGCTGTTGCTCTGTCTCTCCCGCTGCTCCCGCCCACAGCTCGGCCCCGTGTCCCGGCGCCCCCACCAGCGCTCCGGGCGGCGCGGCCTCGCACGGAAACCCGGCCGGGAAGAGCCCCCTCGTTGCCCGCCTTGGTTCCCCGTCTTGTTCCCATTTCCCACATACACACCGGCCGGCCGGAGCGGGACAGCGTCCTCCACCCGCCGGGAATGGCCGGGGCGCGGGTCCGGGGGCAAGCACCGCCCCAGGGAGACCGGGAAGAAGCAGCGTGGCCGAGCTGCTCACCCGCGCAAGGCGGGAGTGCCGCAGGGGGAAGTCGTGATTGTGTGGATATGGAACGGGGAAGAAAAAAAAAAAACAAACAAACAAAAAAAAACCCAGTAGAATCATCAGTGAAGAAGCACTGGAAGGTAAATTCCCTAACACAATGGAAATCCTCCCTGGCTTTCCAAGATCGGCTGCTGGATACCGAACTCTAGGGCCCCAATAAAAGAAGGAAGTGAAGTGTTGGAGCAGGTCCAGAGGAAGGTCACAAAGATTCTTAGAGGGCTGGAGCATCTCTCCTGGGAAGACAGGGTGAGACAGCTGGCCTTCACCCTGGAGAAGAGAAGGCTCCAGGGAGACCTTATAGCACCTTCCAGTACTTAAAGAGTGCCCACAAGAGGGCAGGAGAAGGACTTACAAAGGCATGTAGTGGCAGGACAAGGGCGAATGGCTTTAAACTGACAGAATTTAGATTCGATTTGGATTAGATGTTGGGAGGAAATTCTTCACTGTGAGGGTGGTGAGGCACTGGAATAAGTTTCCCACAGAAGCTGTGGATACCCCTTCCCTGGAAGTGTTCATGGTCAGGTTGGATGGGGCCTTGAGCAACCTGGTCTAGTGGAAGGTGTCCCTGCCCATTGCAGGGGGGTTGGACCTGGATGACCTTTAGGGTCCCTTGCAGCCCAAACTATTCCACGGGAGAGGGTCAGGCCAAGGAAAACCAGACTGAGGGGTGCAGCCAGAGCACAGGAGGCAGCTTTTATGGGCTTTGCTGCATTTCAATCTATAGGAGATGATCAGACTGACTCATCTCATTCTAAGAAACGTGAACATTTGTGTTTGCCAGCTGCTTGGTGCTTGAGCTGTTTCTTCTGGTCTTTTTTCCGGTGGAAAGAGCCATCACATCTGTGCCTCTTACCTTCACTACAGCTGACTCTGATCTGCACTTCATCTGACCCAAGATAACTGTAAGCAGGTGATCCTCCACTCACATTATTATCCTATTTTTAATGCCCATTATATTCCATTTCCTACATTACCTTGTACTAAGTGGAATACTTAGGCTTCCTAAAGAAGTTAGGATTGAATGATAGATCTGTAACTGAAGTGATTTATTTGCCTGTCACTGTAATTCTGTAAAGAGAGTGATCCAGGAACGAAAAGGGAAGGTAAAAGAGAGAACAGGGTAACTTTTATTTTAAAAAAAAAAAAATTATAGTAATTTAGGTTTTCATGTTACATTTAGATAAAATTTCTGGAAATTGATGCTGTTTTAAAAAGTGACCATCTCTGAGCTAACTCTTGAGCTCACTTTTGCATGGCCATATCCACAGGAGAGAGCTGGGGATTCGGTAACATTGCATGGGAGACATGGGAGCCCAAAGCACTGGATCCACAATATACATCTTGTTAACCAAAGCATCACCTAATCTGGACAGCTGGAAATGCAGCGCTGAGGGCCATGTTTTAAGATTATTAAATAAAAGGAGTCTCAACTCTCTGGGGGGTTGCATAAGTCTCAACCTCTTTTGGAATTAACTGCCTAAGGCAGCCCTTGCATGCAAGTCACACCAAGTTGTGGATCCTTCTCCTGTCCAGATCGCTCCTTCTGGAGCCCTGCTCTTCGTAAGGATGTGAACTCTGCTTCTGTCCCTGATGCCCCCTGGTACCCCACCAGATGATGAGAATACCTAGACAGGAAATTCTTACTTTTTCCTGCTTAAGCTGTTTTGCTTTCTATGGAATCAACTGGGCCAGAGAAGACACCAAAGTGCCTATTTTCATACTAATCTGTGTTATGTACTTTTAATTACTTATACTTACGTCAGTCCTGTATTAAGTACTTATAAATGATTGTATACCATAACGCCTAGACCTCCAGGGACATTGCAACTACAAAAGGCTTGCAAGGGGAGCACTTCATGTAATCTCATTACATTGGATTACAATAGCTTCATTTCAGAATTTTCTTTTATTTCTTTAAACTGAATTTCACCTCATTATAAGTTCACCCCAGTCAGTTTGTTTCACTTTGTTCTCTGACTTCGAGATTTTATTTCCTTTCATGTAAGAAAATTCTTCATTTCATGAAAAGAAATGAAATCTTGTGATTTCAATGAGGATCCATTTGACAACATTTGGTCCATTTCCCTGCACTTGAAATATTGAAATCAGAGAATAAAGTGTAACAAACACTCGGCAAAGGAGAGATAAAATAAAATGCAATTGGAAAAAAAAAAAGAAAATTTGGAAATGGAGTGACTAAAACCAAATGGATTGTGGTGAAATGAAGTGAAGCGAGAAGGACCAAAATTTGGCGGAATGATACTTACTGAAATCCTGAAATCAGGAAATGAAATCAAAGAAAACAACAAGAGATTAAATTAATGAAAGAAAATGCTTTAAAAAAAAAAAGAATTTTGCAATTAAGTGAAAACAGTAAAAACCAATAGGATTATACGAGCGGCACACAGTGGCTGAAAGTGTGCTCCTGCCTTCTAAAATAATGAACATGGTAGGACTTCTCCCAGACCAAAGCTGCCACTACCTAAGTTTCTGACTGCCACTGAAGCCCCAAATGCCACCTCTGAGCTGACCACAAGACACTGGGGGAAGGAGTTGTTTTTGCCACAGAAAATGACTGTGTTTCGCATCCAGTTGCACTGGCCGACAGTGGGGTGCCACCTCCTAAATTTGCAAATGATGCAGCATTTCTCTCAGAACAAAGCTGCCAGTAACTAGGACTCTGGCTGTCCTTGCATCTCCAGATGCCACCTCTGAGCTGACCCCGAGACACTGGGTAATTGTTTTTCTTTGAAAAGGGACCAGTTCTCATCCGGGCATTGGCAATCCAGGGAGATGGGCAGAACCTTGCCAAATTAATCTTCATTTAATTCTCAAGTATTCATTTCTTCTCATTAAATGAGGAATTTCTTTCAATTAAATGTAATAAAATCTTGCATTCAGAAAAGAAAGTGTAACAAACTCTGTTCAAAGGAGATATGATATTACAAAATGCAGCTGAAAGAAAGAAAAATGAAATTTGTAAATGGAATTACTACAACCTAATGTATTGGGATAAAATGACCAAAACTTTTCAAAATTAAACTTTATGTAATCCCAAAACCATGGAACGAAGTGAAACAAAGAGACAGGAGAAGAAATTTATGAAATTAAATTCTAAAAAAAAAATAAAAAATTGTAAATCAAAGTGAAAACAATAAAATGGAATAGGATGACATCGAGTGTAGGTAAGTGGACCACACCTTGCCAAATTTATCCTGATTGAACTCACAAGATTTTGTTTCCTTTCATGAAATGAAGAATTGTTTCAAAGCAAGCCCATCCTTCCTGGAATCCTTTGTTTTTTAGGGCTGCTTCCCAAGGTACTCTCAAAACAATTCTCTTGAAGAGGCCAAATTCTGCCCTCTGGGAATCCAGTGTGGATGTTTTCTTGATGCTCTCTCTTGTTCCACCAAATATTGAAAACTCCACAATTTCATGATCACTGTGCCCCAGACAGCCTCCAACCACCACATCTCCCACCAGCCCATCTCTGAAAACAGCAGATTGAGCATAGTCCCTCCCCTGGTAGGCTCGCTCACCAGCTGTGATAAGCTGTCCTCCACACACTCTAAGAACCTCCTAGACTTCCTCTTTTCTGCTGTGTGGAGCTCCCAGCAGATATCTGGCAGGTGAAAGTCACCTACAAGAACAAGGGCTGGTGATCTTGAACCAAGCTCCAGCTGCTTGTAGAACAAGTCATCCACCTCTTCATCCTGGCAACAGAGTCCCACCAGGATGTCAGCCTTCCCCCTGCTTCTTACCCATAGGCACTCGACCTTATCATTATTAATCACAATGTCCATGGCATCAGGAGCCTCCCTAATATATATAGAGCCACCCCTCCATCTTTTCTCCCTCGCCCGTCTCTTCTGAAGAGCCTGTAGCCATCCATTGCAGCACTCCAGTTATGCGAGTCATCCCACATTTCCATGACGGTGACTATGTCATAGCTTTCCTCCTGTACCATGGCTTCCAGCTCCTCTTGTTTGTCACCTGTGCTGCGTGCATCTGTGTGCATCCACTTCAACTGGGCTGCTGACTTCACCCCTGACTCTGGCTTACCCTCCTTGGGCCTGTTTCTGGAGAGCCCATTTGCATCCCCTTTTCACCTAGTTTAAAGTGCTCTCAGTCAGCCCCCACGAGGGCTAGAATCCTTTTGTCCTTGTTAGTTAGGTGGAGCCCATCTGGCTCTAGCAGGCCAGGTGCCATAAAGGTTGCCCCATGATCAAAGAACCCAAAGTTCTGCCCATGGCACCAGCCCTTAAGCCACTTGTTGATAATGTGGGTTCTCCTGTTCCTTTCATCATTTGTCCCTGCTACTGAAGGGACTGAGCAGAACACTACCTGTGCTCCTGCCCCACCAACCAATCAACCCAGAGCCTTGAAGATGCTTTTAATTGCCCTGGTGCTCTTCTTTTCAATCTCATCACTGCCAGCCTGGAGTTTCAGCAGTGGGTGATAATCAGAGGGCTGAATCAGCTTAGGGAGTCTCCTGCTGATATCCCATACCCAGGCCCCAGGAAGGCAGCAGACCTCCCCGTGGGATGGGTCCAGTCAATATACAGGGCCCTCTGCTCCCCTCAGAAGGGAGTCACCCACCACAACTACCCTTCTTTTCTTTTTAATGTTAGAGGTGGTGATCCATCTGACAAAGTGTAATTGGAAGGCTCTCTGGGCAGATTATTTTCTTCAGTGGCACCTGGCTGACCCACTGGGTCCAGAGCCTCATACATGTTCTGAAGTGGTACCTGGGGAGGTGACGGGGGTCCAGAGGAATTTTTATCAACTCCCCAAGTAAGGACTCATTTCCCCTCCCCTTTGTCTACTAGGTCTCCTCCTTCTGCCAGATGGGGGGAGGCACGGGAGTCCTCTGACTCCTGGGGGGCTTCTTTCAGGGATGGAAGGGCAAAACGCCACCAGTCTATTTCCCTTTCACTTCCCCCAATACTCCTGAGTCTTTCTACTTCTTCCTTACGCTTGTCACCAGACAGAGGAGATCTTTCACCTGTTGGCACCACACAGGCGGCTTTTGCACTGTCCCCTGGTACTACTGACAGCGTCAAACAATCCTTACAGGAAGGGATCTGGACAGACACATCCTTCTTGGGGGGTTCTGTTTGGGTTGGTATACTTTTACTAGCTGTAGCTTTTAATTGTTTGGAGACCATTGCTGGGGGGAAAAAAAAAGGAGAAAAAAAAAGAAAAAAAAACAACCAACCACAAAAAAACCCCACCAAAAACACCAAGCAAACAAAATCCCAACACAAAATAAAAACTTCACAACCAGGAGGATGACTGCAACCCAGCCTGCTTACCTTGCCTGTATGAACCAGTGTGCCACATCCCTGTTTTCCCACTCCTGGCCTCTGCCCTCCCTAGAGCCTTCTTTAAAGCATCTCCTATGCTGGAGAAAGCCCCTTCCTGAGCCTGAGTGGCTAACGAGAGGGAAAGGGAACCACCTGGCCAAGTCCCTTCTGAAAGCAACTCCAATGGCATGGATTGGGATGAAATTAGATTGGATTGAGGTGCAGAGAAAAGGATAGAACCTCACAAAAATTGTACTCATTGAAGTCTTGAAATCAGGGAACAAAGTGAATTGAGGAGACAGAAGTAGTAACTGATGAAATGAAATTGTGTTAATGCTCTTCTCTGGTTGCCTGGGATATATTATACTTACATTAAATCAGATGGCAGATCTGGCACTGAAACAGTCTTAAGGCCACAGAGAATGGGCCCTTGAAGACAAGTAATTTTGCTACATTTGGAATAGTGTGTTTAAACGAAACACAGGGAATTGAAGAAAGCCAAATATAGGAAAAGTCCTGTACAATTCTTTGAGGACACATGGGACATTAGAGAAGTATCTGGAAGCAAATTGTTTTGTGCAAATTTACAGTGTGAGGAAATGGTTGTGATACTTATGCTCAAAAACATAATTGTTTTTTGGTCCTGCTTCTCCCTTTTATAGTTTAATAGAGGAAACTGGATACTTTAAGTTCTGAATATTTTCAGGATTACTCTTAGCTGTAAATGATAGGAAAAGACAGTAAGCCTGTAGTAAGTCTCTTTTCTACTGAGTCTACCATCACAGCACCTCTTTTTATGTGGTGACAGTAAGAACCAGCATCATCATTTAACCATGCTTGCCCCCAGTTCACAGGCCACAAACATCTGTCTGATGTAGATACCTCACTTATAATCCTGTTATTGCAGGTGGGAAGCACCTCGGTCTTTGTAGATCCTGTCAGCTTGGGCCTCCAAATGTTTGCCCATATACCTAAAAGGCTGAGATAGTTTATATTGACATAACTAAAACAAGGACTGAAGTGCTGTGACAGTTTAGGTGACAGCTAAGCCAGTTGCAGTTATGGAAACTTCAGAAGTGGCTGAAGCAGCAGGTAAGCAGGACTGTTATCCTTTCGTGGCTATAGTTTTTGAGAACCTTTTTGTTTAATACGTAATGTTCATTTCAGCATGGAAGCAGTGTATTCACTGCTGCTTTTTGTACAGTCACCTGCTGCTAACAAATGGTCATGAATTTACACAAGTGTTTCTTTGCAAAAGTTCTTACTAAATTATGGTTGAAAATCCAACCTAGAACCTTTTTGGGGTTGGTGCATTGGTTGATTTGTCACTGAACAGTGCTTGCACACCATTATTACGACTTAAGACTTGCTTCTGGATTAAATCTTTTTGATCTAGTTATTGAAACCTCCAGGCTTCACGAGCATAAATCACAGGACACCATAATAAAGATGCCAAAATATTCAGCTGCTGCGGTTGTTGTCTCTCTCGGAGAGGAAAGAAACAGCCAAGTTGTTTGTTAATGCAGCTGTATTTCCTGTAGCAGTGCGCTGACACCTTTCAGTGCCTTCTAGCACAGAGGAAGTAATGCAATTCCAAATGATGCAGATGAGCATGTCCTGCATGTTATGTTTTGACAACAAAAGGCACACCTACACAGCCCTCTCATGCTGTTCTGTCACTTGAAAGAAATGATGGAAACAAAAACAAAAGTTGTCTTCCTGCCAAGGTGCCTCTGTTAAGCACAGACATGTTTCTTGCTCTTCCCTTGTCTTATGCAAGTCACATACACACAGTGAGCTAGACACCTGGCAGGCACCAGAAGGGATTAGGATGGGGGAGGTAAAGGTTTCCTCTCCAATATGCACAGGAAAACACCAAAAATTAGGAACAATTACTTACAGAATTTTACTGTCTCCTAGATTTATGCAGCTTCTCGAAATTCAGCACTGAGGGACCTAATATTAAGCATGTTGCTAATTTAAAGAAAACACCATATATGGAGGTTCATTTATAAAAGGGGCGATGGATGCTGTAACAGGTTTTATAGTTATTTGTCTCACATTTTGATAAAGACTGCAACAGGTTAATAGGCTTTTTATTGCCAGGGTTTATCACCAGCTATGATGTCTTCTACTGATGTGCTCGTAACATTTCCAGTGTATCCCACCCCATTTTAAACATGTTAATAAAATACATGAATAACACGCGATCTTTATAAGCCCTGTTAAAATGCAGCCAGGATACAGTCTTTATTGAAATAAGACCCAAAGAGGTGCTCTCTCTTGTATTTAATGGAGTGGATTTAATACAGAAAAAAATGTGCTTCCAGCCAAAACCAGCCCCTTGTGTGTGCTGGTTGTGCAAATGACATTTGCCTGTTGTAATGTACTCAGCCTGTGAAATTCTAATAGCCACAGAAGGTTATCTATGGCAAGTGACTAATACCTCTAAATTAAGGTCTGTAATTGCACTCCAGTGATTAATGCATTAAATTACTCATTTCTTACATGTAAGACACTTACCAAATGTGTATCTTACTGTACCTCTGAGCTCACCTATAATGTACAATAGGCAGGTGAAATACATGAGCATTTCCCCCAGGCTCCTTCTAAACCAGGCTTCCACCCACACAAGATCAACACTGTAATAAGGTCATTCTTTCTGGAGATGCACATTCTCAGATCTTGCATAGGTAAGGCCATTAAGTCCCTTTACCTTAAAAGTCCCAGTTAAAGTTATCATAATAAATGCCAAGAATTATTAGATTTTTTTCCCATATGGATTTCACAACTAACATTGGAAAATCTATGATCTCTCTAACAAACCTCTAACTTAAAAAAAAAAAAGGACGGGGGAAAAGCAGTATTTTGGGAATAATTAAAGTGTTCTAGAAAGATTTTTATCAAAGCAGTGAACGCAACAGTTTGCCCACATAATGGAGAGAATAAGAAAAGATAAAATTCTACATGTGCAAACTTAATTATTCTCTCTTTATGTACATAGAAGAATCCAAAATGAACTCCTGCAAATTAATTTTTCCCTGGGTTAGGTAGCATTGATTTTGATCTCAGTCTCCTTCTGTGAGCTTTTTTCTTAGTGAGACTAAAGACTTTGGAGAGGCAGGTTTTTGCATTTATCTGCCTTTAGAGCCTTGGCTACCACTGACTTCAGTTACAAATATGACTGTGTTAATTTGAGAAAAGAAGAGAAAAGCAAGTTCAGTAGAGGCTAACTGAACAAAGCTTGATCAATTGAATAAAGTGCTCTATCCATCTCAACATAAGAATAATTCAATATATTACATTTTAGCTTGAAAATGATGATATTTTCATTTTAGCACACACTGAAACCAAAGTTTCTCTGTTGAAATTAACACGGTCAGACCTTGGTAAAAAGAAACCCTCAGAGCTGTGCTTACCCTGCTTTAGATTCTTAAATCCAAGGTAAAAATATACAAAAGGATAGTGATGGAGGAACTGCTTCAGCTTGCTCTGCTTCTGTCCCAGGTCCGTAGGAGAAAAATGTACTCCCACAGTTTATTATGGATAAAATACAGCCCTGGGTTGTCTGACCTCCACAGCTGTACAGGATAAATCCCCGTTTTGGGCCCTGGTGTCAGGCCAGCCAGACACAGCAGCAGCAGCTGCCCCTCGAGGCCACTCGGAGTAGAAGGAGACCTTTGTTCGGGCAACAGCCACCAGCCAGCTGTTCCCTGTATCCTGCAAAAAAGAGGCTGACTGGAGCTGAAATCTGGTTTTACGCTAACCTAAATACCTTTCAAACTTCGGGGCTGTAGCAAAGCGACCTGTGATAGCTTTGGTGTTACTCAGTTGTCTGGCATCGGGATGAGAGTGCACACATGAAGCACTTGTGCAAGCTCAGGTTCTGCCACGGAAAGCCCTGGGAATCACGCGGGGCACGTGGCATCGGGAACGACAGGAGAGAGCATCAAGACGTAAGTTTCTGCAGTGCTAACAAAAAGGAGAGATGAAGGTAAACCAAAATCCACTGGTAACACCAGAAGAAATGTCCCATGAAACTGGAAAGTGTACATGCTGACAATATGCCAGGGATGTGCGTGCAGCTGGGATTTAAAAGCCAGCACTTCCATGACAGCCTTGTATCCTTGTGGCTCGTGTGACACTCGAGACATGGGTCAGTTCACAACAGCATACTCAGCCAGGATGGCCGGCTTGGTCCATCCTGGCCACTTCTCCAGATGTGAAAATGACACAGGAATTGCGACACCTCGTGTTGTGCCACTCAAAAACACAAGGGATGAGGAGAGCGTCAAACCGGCACATCACTTCCTGCACTCCCAGAACATTATTCCTTTAAGGATCTCCAGAGCGGTTTAGTAGCAAACCTGTGACATCCTGGAGGAAAAATCCTTAACTTTTTTCTCACATGGAAAGTTTCCTGCAGGCATTAAAATAATCACCTGAAGTCTCAATACTAGATCACATTTTTACCAAGAAGCAGGTGGAAGTAACCTTCTGTTCAAGAGGGAGGACTGCTGGGTGACCACATGAATTCCCAAGCTGGGTGGGAATTCCCAGCCTCTCTGCTGCTGCTGCTGCTGCCTCTGGCTCCTACGCCCAGGGCAGGAGGGGCCCCAGAGTGGTGCGGACAAGCAGGACTCGCCCACCAGAGAGCTGTGCCGGAGGCTGTGCTTCCCAATGGCCACCACAGCCCTCTCTGGAGAGATGCCCTTCCACTCCAGCTCCTGCCCCACAGCATTGATGGGCTGAATACAGAATAGAAAAATACAGCTGTTGTTCTGCAGTTCCTTCCACCTCGCCCAGTGCTCAGTTTAGCCAAACTTCTCTAAGTGGTGCTTTGCACTCCTGATCTTATGCTGCCAACACCTGCCAGCCAGGAGTAACTGGGGAAAGTGCTTGGAGCAGGATGCCACGTCAATTCTGGCTTCATCCACACCTGAAATCCAACCTTTCAGGCGTGAAATGTGTTTCACTTTTGTATGGCCTCTTCCTGTATTTTTCTGCCTGTTTTGATGTGACAGCAGTTTCTGCTCATTTTGTTTTATCAGCACAAGCCCTAAAACATTGCTCTTATCTACACCTGTTCCTGCCAGAGAGCGTCACTGCCTAAAGAAAAGAGAGAGGCTGCAGATGCCAGGAAGCTGCTCTGACTCCCTGCCTGTGAAGCAACCATCGCCTCACAAATCATATTTGCCTGAAAAGAGCATCCTTGCCATTTTCAGTAACTCCACCCATTGCTGGTACTTTCTTTGTACATTTGAGAGAATTTGGTGCCTGGTCACCTTTGCTCCTGGCTTTTGTGGTCAGTGCACCAGTACTGCTGGAGCTGTGTGGGTCAAGGCCCAGTACAGATGGGCTAATAAACAGTATAAACTTGTGTCTCTTTTGCCTGGATGTAGATGGTGCAAATCAAAAAACAGCCTTCAGCAGTGAACAGCTGTTGTTTTTAAGAGAGCAGAATCAATTCTCTATGACCATGCCAAGGGGTAAAGCAGTTGCTCAAGTGGAACATTTGCCAGTTATCACAAATTCGTGCTTTTGAGGGTTTCTTGCATTTCCTACCTTCTTCAAGTTACATAGAAACAGTTGTGTTTGGCATCTGCACATGCGAGTCCATCTACATTTGGAATTTAAAATGTATCACAACCTGCTTGGCAGCAGTTTCCCTGTAAGCTTTCAGCATATACTTACGCCTCTCCACTGTCATTCTTCATTTCTTTTTCTGTGGCTCTGCTAATCAAAGCCTCAACTCACTTTCCTTTTAAGGTCCAAACTCTGTTCACTCTATAGAAGAGAAAAATACTCATCAAATGTCAAAGGTCTTTAAACTGTTGTATTGGTGTAATCCTGATGATTACATAGGACTCTTTCTGACCAGCAGCCTGGGATTTGTGCCTTTCTCACTCAATAAACAAATCTTTTCCACAGAGCTTAAATATGTAATTGCAGGGCAGAGGCTGTTGCTTCCTAGGAAAAGCACTCATGAACACATCTTACGCCAAGTGTTGAGATCTCAGTGTAATTACAGGGTAATATTTTTCTGGTTTACAGGCTGGATTTCTTTCCAGGGTCTAAATTATGAACATGAGATTTGGCTTCCCTATTGTGTCGCTATTCCTGTCCTTCAAGTGCACGACTAATCTGAAGAGAAAAATGAATGCATGGGGCAACACAACAACGAGGCTATTCATAAGCTTGATTTATTGGTTTATTAAAAAAAAATACATTTGTTTGGTTTCAACGGTGCTCACTTTGGAGCTGATAGGAGTTGAAAATATTCACTGCCTCACAGAGCCAGGCCAGACGGACATCCTGATACAAAGATCCAACAGTGCTGAATACTGCTTAGGCAAAAACTTAAGAGGATTTGCAACCATGTCTAATTGGCCCAGCCCTGACCGGTGGCATGTCCATCTTTGGGGTCACCAGGAAGTGGGTCTGCTAAACATGGAAGAAGCTTCAAGCAACTTCTCACAAAAGCCACTCCTGTAGTCCCACTGGATACCAAAACCAGGCAATGCTAAACCAATACAATTTCACTGCAATTCATTCCATTCCATTCAATTCCATTTCATTGTTCTCAATTTCTTTCAGAATTTTGTATTTTATCCACTAAATTTAAATTCATTTATTTCTATTTCCTTCCCTTTCTATCCATTGCACTTCATTTGTTGATTTCTCATTTCATTCCCTTTAGCGAAATGAAAATTCTTCATTTCATGCAAGAAATGAAATCTCAAGATTTCGACGAGTATCATTTCAGTAAGGTTTGGCTCATTTCACTGTACTTCATTCCATTCCATTCCATTCCATTCCATTCCATTCCATTCCATTCCATTCCATTCCATTCCATTCCATTCCATTCCATTTTTTTCATTTCACAATTCTCTTTTTTTACATTTCATTACATTTCATTACATTTCATTCTTTTCCCTTTCCTGTCTTTTCATTTCACTTCCTTCCTTGATTTCTCATTTCATTTCCTTTCATGAAATGAAATCTCGAGATTTCAATGAGTATCATTTCAGCAAGGTTCAGTTGATTCCATTCCATTCCATTCCATTCCATTCCATTCCATTCCATTCCATTCCATTCCATTCCATTCTTTTTACTTCATTTCACAGGTCTTTTTTCAAATTAATTTCATTCTATTTCCTTTCCTGTCTTTTCATTTCATGTCATTCCTTGAATTCTCATTTCATTTCCTCTGTTTTTATATACTCTAGAGGAGGCAGATATTTGATTTACGTCTGCTGTCTCCTAGTGACATAAAATACAGTTTGGTGACACAGCCTCAATGAAGAAACTGAAGGTCAGGGGACAATTAATCACATTCTTTCCATAAATTAATAGGAAAATACATAGGCATATTTAGGACACTTAGGCATCCAAAGGTGAAGGCAGTGCTGTTCTGGATTTGTAAGTATCTAAGAGGGAAACTGTCTTAGTTTCACTTGCTTGTCTTTGCCTAGAGCAGCCAAAGCCTGTTGATGATCTCTTGCACAGCCCTATGTTGTGAAGACTCAGATAAATCCACAGTACCACCATGCACCCACTCAGCCTCGAGTCACTGCAAATGCTGTAATGCAAGTAAAATCAGAAGTCTGGGTAGATTTTCCAGAGTCCAGTTTTGCTCTAAAGAAGTGTAGTGATAAACCCTGCCTTCCCTTGGAAGGGAGCACATGGCCTTTCTTCTGCTTCTGGGAATCAGATGGGGACTCCTGACTGCACAGTCAGAAAGAGCTCATTGCTGAAAGGGGTCCCAGTTCTCATTCATTTCACTGGAAGCTGAGAGCAGTGTGTATATCCAGAGCCTTCTGTCTCTAACAGCTCCTAGATTCAGAAAGTCAGGGAACAGGAGCCTCCTAGACCACAGAAAACTGACTGAAGAGGGGTCATTATCTTTAATGATGCTTCTCCTTGGCAATTTTTCTTCCCACTTTTTCCAGAAACCAAAGAGAACACTATAATCTAAGCCGTGTTGTAGGTATGCCTCTCCCCAGTAAGATGTATTTGTGGTAGATCAGCCCAGCACCCTAAACCTAATTGAGAAGCTGGACTCTTTACAGCTGTCATGATGACTTTTTTAATGCTAGGCTTCAGCACTTCTGTGGCTCTGTCTACACTGCACACTGCTGCAATGTGAATGGATATGTAAGAAAACCTGCTAAGTTATTGTGGCACTTCTCTTCCCAAGTGGTTGCCCAAAATCCAATGGAAAACCAAGCAGGAGGTGTACAAGCAGACATCTCCCTTTGCCAGTTGGATGAACCCTCATTTTTGCTGTAGCACTTCAGTAAAAGCCAATTATACCGAACTCCAGTAATGGCTCTATCAGTGATAGACTGCATACATTTATAGTCTTCATCAATGAACAGGCTGAGTGAAGCTAAATCGTTCTGCTAAACTTTTTAGTAAGTAATTAACCCTGAATTATTAACAACAGGCAGCTATGGTAATGGCTATGAAAGGAATAACAACTGGTTGCACAGTTAGGAGCATGAGAGCACTGAACAAGGCAGGCGAGCAGCGTGTGCTGCCAGGGAATTAATAGAAGGGACAACGGTGGCAAATGTGATCCCCCGCAGGGCAGTGCAGTTCCAGGGGCTCACAGAGCTGCTCAAAGACACTTGCTTTGGCAAGAGCAGCATGTACTCAGCAGTGGATGGATGGAAGGCAGAAGCGGATGGCAATAAGGAACGTTAAAAATAAATCCAGCCTCATTAGGTTAAAAAAAAAAAAAAGAAAAAGAAAAAAAGAAAAAAATATGTGAACCTGACAGCTCAGTAACTGGCAACTCTTTAGTTCAAGCAGTTATCCAGGGGACAAGAAATTCATAGAGGAGCACCAGGACGCAGGCAGATGAAGTGACCTGCTGTGCACCCTGTGCTCCCCAACTGGACCGTATCAGTGCCAATTTTCTGAAGATGTGAGCTCACCAGTTTCAGAAAGGAGGGGGTCTTTAAAAAGGCCTTACCTCAACAACAGCCTAAAACATTTGCAGATCCTTAAAGCCCTTGGCTACTGTGTTTTTACAGGAGCATTCACACGCACCTGTGAATATTGGGCCGATAAAGGCTGGTGTGCTGGCAGTCCTGGGACCGAGGCATAGACACAGAAGCAATGTGGGCTCCCTCAGTGCCCCTCTAACCATTTTCATGCACCATTTGCCAGCAGAGTGAGGAGCTCCATGTCCCTTCTTGTCCTCTCTGCTGAGAACTTAAATGAGCAAGGCAAATACCAGCAACCCCTTATACGGGAGGGAAAGTGTCCTGCTGGGTACTGCACTGCAATTAAGCAACTTGTTTTGCTTCCCAGCATGACTGGGGTGGCAGAATGAAACTGGAACAACAATATTAGTCACCAAAAAACCCCCATAGCGAATAGAAGGATAAGCAGAGGAGAAATGAAGGCAAACACAGGAAAATGGAAAAAAGTGAGTCCAAACCAAAACCAAGGCCTTTATTGAGAGCAGAACCAGTCTGATGACAGAAATGCGGAGGTGAAGGAAAAGAGTTGCTGAGGCCCCAAAACTTGGAAGCCTGTGCTTGCCTCTTGACTTTCTTTTGAACGAGTTGTATTAAACAAACAGCTCCCTCTCTTCTTACCAGAGAACATGGGGAATTTATCCATGCCCCCAGGACTTTATTAAAATTTATATGTCATTTCTTCCTTCTTCAAGTTTCTGCTTAATATATTTTAGCAAGTGGATGCAATTTTCCTGGGTTATAAAATGTCCTCACATAGCAGCTGTCCCTGCCCTGCAGGGCAGCCCCTTTGCCTTCCAGAGGAAAGGTGCCTTGAATCCCAGTCAGCCTCATCCATCCAATTTCTTTATGGGGCTCTTTGTGAATTATTAAAAGTCTGCTCTGACACCGGGACAGAAGTTAATTCAATCTCAGCCCCTTCTGTTGCTGTTAAATAACCTATCTTCCTGTCCTGGAAAATGTAGGGCTGGAAGAATGGGCTTTGTGCCACTATATAATAGTAGTGAGGAGAGAAATCTGAATGCATGAAGTAAGTTATATACATTATATGGGGTGAGGAGGATTTGTCTGTCTATTCTGGCTGCACACCTTGGCCTGCGAGAGTGATAGGCAAAGCAGAGCCCGTCTCCCCTGCGCCACAGGGCTTCCCCTCCAGTGTAGCACAGTTCCTTTGGGAGCTGTGTCCGAGGGACTGGATGTGTCCCCTTGACCATGGGAGATCCCCCTGGATTTGGGGCAGATGTTTACTTGCTTTGTAATTCTTTCTGCCCCTAAGTCATGCCTGGGCATCCACAGGAGATCAGGAACAGGAGCTTGAGATGTGTTTCTGTCATCTGTGCTGCTCCCCCCCTGACGGCTGAGGTGCTAATCTGTGCTACCATCCGCAGCGCAGAGCAGGGAGAACAAACAGCTTTTGGGCATGGGAAGCAAGTTTTGCATAAACATGACAATGGGCTCTGTGCTCCACTTGCCTCAGCTGCTGTTTCTCGTTGAACTCAATAGGTGTCTTCAGATAATTGCCAAGAGAGGATTTACTTCACCTAATGCGCAGGGAGTGTAAGAAGGGCTGCTTTCATTTAGCTGCCTAAGACAGACGTGAAGCCCAGAAAATCCCAAGTTTGGATTTGTCACAGAACAAAATTCTGAAATCAATGTCACTTCAATGCAACAGGGTTTAATGCACAGGATTTTATTGGAGTTCAGCCCACACTACATGAAAGCCTCTGTTGGTGGACTAGAGAGTATTTCTGCCTGTGGTTTTGATGAGCACTGCTGACCAGTGTGCCCAGTACCACCAGTTTGGAGTTAGTCTATGGGCAAAACTGGGCATCAGCCAAGTGTAGTTCTCACAAGCTGGGAATCGTGCAGAGACAGAATGAGACGGTGCCCCAAAGCTCACATTGTGCATCTCCCCCAGTGTTTTCCCGGCCTCTATTTATTTAAAACAGTCTTAAAAAAATCTCTCAGGGGTTTTTACACCTTCTTCAGACTATCCCTCTCTCCTAGTAACCATCCCTGTGACTAGAATGTTTTTCCTAATATCTAACCTAATTCTCTCAAGCTTCAATTAAGTCTATTATTCTTGTCCTACTTATATGGATAAATTCCTTCTTCTTTGCAAAATATACTTCTTACAGAAAGCTGAATTTCTGTGTTCTCTTTGGTCTCCTGTTGTTCACACTGAACGTTACATAATCTGTGACCTGTGAGGACAGGACAGGTTCTTCCAATTCTCTCTGCTTGATTCTCTCTGCTTGGCTGTCATCCAGCTACACCACGTTCCCCTTGAAGAGGAAAAAACTTGCTCAACATTTGACACACTGCTCTAGCTGAGGCCTTACTAGTGCTGAGTGCAGCTGAAGGATTGCTTCATGCATTTGATGAGTTACAGTTCCGTGTAAACACTCCTGTGTTGACATTTAACATTTTCACAATGGCCAGGTTCTGTTGACTCATGCTCAGGTTGTGATTCACCCCCTGCAGAGCTCCTGTGAGACCTTGGATCCCCACCCTGCACCCAGCAGGTCAAGCCCCCGATCGTAAGTCAGTGCCGAAGGCTGACACATTGCTCACTTCTGCTCCTCTTTTCTCATTTTTAAAAATATTGGCAGGGTGAAGCCAGTTCTTGTTTTTCTTTCCTGGAGCTCTCAGTACACAACCATTTTCTCTCTGCTGAAGGCACATAGGTTGTCCATCTTCACTAACATGCTGCTTCTCCCCTCACTAACAAGGGTTTTCCTGGATCTGTTTTAATTCACATCCAGTTAGCTCAAGGGAAAACAGCTTATGATCTGCATAAGTTGTGCTCACCCTCCCGTCTCATTTACACAGTGAACATCCTGCCGTGATCAGAGCAGCCCTCTCGTGTCTTGAGGCCCTAAAAACATCCTGAGGTCTTAGGCCAGGGAGCTGTGGAGTTCTTCAGGTTTATGGGCAGGCTGGGGGCACCCCCCAGTCCAAGGTGTCACCTTGTGGGTTGGGACACAGGTGTGGATCCACAGGCAGGCAGTCCTCTCATGAGAATTCAAGCCCTATGTGGAAAAAAAATAGCATGAGAAAAAAATCCTCTCTTTCCCCCCAAATATTCAGGCATGCAAAACCCCCAAACTCAACCACACAAATAATCTCCTCCAAAACAGCCTTTCAGGAAGTCTTATAAAAACATAAGCAAAAAATGGTCAAACTCTCTTCCCTTTACAAGCTGTATTTAGCACAGCACTATCAAAAAGCTATCAAGCAAAATTAATACATTCATCTTTTTTCTGGTGTATTTGCAGTTCTGCATTTCTTAAAATAAAAATGGTCTAATAAGTCATAAATTTACATTTCTTAAGTTATCCTGTCTGGCTCCCTTAATGAAATGACTGCAATACAATACACACAGCAGTGTAAATCTGTAAAACTTCAGAGCTCCAAATATTAACCAAGAAGCTTTCATAACAGAAATTAATAAATGGGGGCAAAAAAATTTAATAAGGAATGAAATTTCACAAGCCGCTAAAAGACCAGCAAAGATGGATTTCATATTATTTTACAAGGCATTTAAAGTAAATTCAATACTTTTCAATGGCATTATGAAACTGAAATCACGTAACTGACTGGAGGCTTGGGGCGTGCTTCAGTTCAGGGTTGGTTTTACAGCACTCCTGTCTTGTTTGCTGGAGTGATAGTTCCGAGCATCAGTTGGTCGTGCAAACACCTCTGGAAAGCTTGAGATCTGAAATGGAAGAGGTAGCCAAGAAAGTACAAACACCTGATAGATACATCTCTGGGATAAACCTGAACATGCAGCTGCAACTGAAACAATTCAGGAGAAGAAAAATGCAAATATTGTGTAAGCAAGAATGGAGGATAATATGGAATATGTCTCATTTTTCAGTACCAGTTGCTGTGTTTTCATCAATCTTACCGTAAGAAAATTGACATCATTACTTCTGCTCGCCACAGTTTTTGGTCTGCTTTTGCTCCTTGCTGTCCTGTCCAGTTCTGACAGGATGCTAATAAACACTTTTCTTGAGTGATTGCAGCACGTCTATTATTCCACTAGCCTGACTCATGAGTGGGGCCACTAAATGCTACCACAATACAAATAAATCATTAAACAATCATGAAAAAATAACAGAGCACTTTGTAGTGATCCTCTATTTACGGCAATAGAGATATTATTAATTTACTTTGTGCATAAAATCAGAACTCCCCTTTGGTTTGGATTAGCCCACATGACGGCAATCTCTGCCATTAACACACAGCGCGGTATTCCTTCAAATACTGCCGGTTTAGGATGTTTCAGGCACACAATACCAAAAATAAGACAAGAAAATCTGCTTGGATTTCAGTAAGTACATGAAACAGCCAGGAATTTTCCTGACAAAGAACAAATAGCCTGTAACACCACTGAGTAAACCTTCATGCAGGCTTTAGCACAATGCTCTGGCACAGCCTGCAGAGCAGAGAAAACCCTTAACAAAACCCACACTGCATCTGCAGAAGCTGTGCCCCTGCTGCACCCATTCCGTGTGCTCAGCTTAACCAAAACCACTCTCTCCATTTCCAGCTGGATAATGGATGTAAAGCTGAAAATGCCACAGGACAGGTGTTCTGCTACCTCCTACCTTCATGTAGGAGCTGGTGAAAGAAGTGAGGAAGGGAAAAAAAGGCCAACTACACAATAGTCAGATAAGTCAAAAGAACTGAAACTCAGCTTTATTATTTTTTTAAAAAAAGTATTCTACAATAATGGCTCAGAATACTACCACAATGTACAGGGACAAGGCAGTGCTCTGGGCTATGACTGTAGATTACTCTCTCATATATATATATATGTATATATATATATATTTAACAGCTTAAGAAAGGTCGAAGCATGGCAGTTCGACATTTCTTAAGCATGTATTTCATAATTTTAACATCTTGTGTATCTCTCATATTACAGTAGGATTTATCAAATGCAATGTAGTCACAGAAGTCTTGCATAAATACAAATATTGATACTTTACTTTGAATATTGTCTATGGTATAAATTCTGCCTTGCCTTTAAAAAAAAATCTCCAGATCATTGTGTGACCTGGGAGTCTTTCCTTTTCTTTCTCTTTAAGAGTTTTTAAATATATATATATTTATATATATTTGCTATTGTACATCAAAGTATATATGAATCCCTTCATTCCTGTTTTATTTTCTGCAGACATGGTCTGAAGCAAAATCACCAACAACTAAATCAAAAACTTCCTGATTATCATACAAAAGCCAGAGGATCCTTCCTCTTTTTTTGTGTGTGTTTCAGTACTGATATTTTTTAAACTTGAAAGGATTCTTCATAAACTAGAGGTCCATAGATCATTTAAAGCAGTCTTTATAAGCAAATTTACATATTTTGACATGCTTTTGTGAGGCAGTTAGTATCAAAATCCAATCGCGTTTCTTACAGAGCCATATGACTTTCTGCGATGCAGATATACATTTCATTTCTAAAAAGCCACAGTTCTTTTTCTACATCTGCTCTCATCAAATCCCCAGGATTCATTCATAAAACTGCTGCTGTTCCAAATGCTGACGCTGTTACCCCGCTGTGGATTAAGACATACACCCAACCTGGTGACATCATTGCGTGGAAGATTGATAAGTAGGAAAACACCCTCCCCAAATCCACAGAGAGTCTTTTCTATCTCGGAATCCTCATGATTCATGTCACCCAACAGTGCAATGGGATGAAGACACGACTCAGTGCAGGCTAAGGGTCTTCTTCCATCAAAGGAATCTCTAGGAGAAACAAAGAAATAGCATTGACTGCTGATAGCAATTTCCCTTTTCACTTTTGCAGGATATTATTGTTACCAATTCTACAAAACCAGAAATGGCCATTGCAAATATCTGAACAAGACATGGGATATCGCCAATTCTAGACCCGCTCAGCCTCTAACACCTCTACGAAAATTAGATAACTAAAACTACTCAGATTTTATCCAACAAGTTAGGACCACAAAAATCTAAATGCAAACATCCTTGCTACTACATTAATCACTGAAGCAACATTCAGAGGTGGCAAGGACTTTAACTGGCAGCCCCATCATTTCTTCCTCTCCTCCTGGGTGTCCCATTCCCCTTGTGATACCAGGAAAACTACCCAACCCCTCTGGAGCAGAAAACTTCCTCCACCCAGACCTTCACCCACACTGAATTTAGCTTCAGCTCAGTGACAATGGAGAGTGGGATATAAGCCTCTCCCTCTGTCTCCAAGGAAAGCCATGTAGTTTCCTTAACACTGGTGCTGAGCAGCACCAGTCAGAACCCCACGGAATCGTGTCAGTACATGCTCACGTTCGATTTAAAGGCAGGCAATAAGACATGGCAAGTTTCCTCCTGGCACATGGACCTGTGGGCATGTTGGAAGTCCTTATGCTGCGACTTCCATGACCATGGCTTAAGGCTCACATGCCTCAGATGGAAGGAACATTTTGCTGGATGCACAGACATGATGAGTTTGTTAATAAAGGCTGCTAATTTTGGCCCAGTATGAAAACATGATTTATTTTCTCTTTCAAGGAGAAAATCCTGTTATTTGCTGTGAAAGCCAGGGTATGAGGCAGCTGTCAACGTAGGAGTTGAGGAGCAGATGAACAGACCAGCACAGGCAAGATGAGGGTTGGCTTTGCTGCTGCACACAGGTGTTTGCTGACATCCCTGTTGATGAGACTGGGCTCTGGACAGGAGCCTTCTGGCCTGGCATTCAAATCACATGCACCACAGGACATATCACAGACATGCAATTCTATAATCATGGAGTTTTATGATTTAAAAAGAGTTTCAAATTAAGGTGTAGACAAAACCATGGAGATAGTATGAGCGAGTCAGCTGGGAGAATTCCTGCTCTGCCAGTACAGGCAAATGATGTCCCCTGTTCATGGACTCACCTATTGCACCTATGCAAGACTCACCATCTGTGATATCGATCCGGGGACTCGTGGATGCAGCGTCCCCGTCAGTGCTATGGGATACGTCAGTCCGATCTGGGCCGGGAGGGGTTGCCCCTTGGCATGCCAGGGATGGGTACAAACTTTGGAGCAGTTCAGAGGAACCCGACCTACTGTCACAGGTCTCAAATTCACTGGGCTGCGTGTCTGGAATCCTGGGACCGGGGTAAGCAGGAGGATTCTGATCTTCTGTCTGCAAAATGTGCCCGTGGTCTGCGGCAGCTGAGTATCCGGGTGCCAGGGCGTTCAAGCCGCTGCTGACGGCTTCGTCGTAGGAAGGCAGCATGACAGGAACACCATCCACCACCACGAAGTCAGGGTCGCCCAGGGAGCCCTCCTGGTTGCCTCTACGGCAAACACAGAAAGGTTACGGCAGAGAGCAGGAGCGTGTCAGCAGCAGCTCGGAGCAACTGCTGAACTTCAGTAAACACAGCACTTCCTAGTCATGCCAAATGAAGCTACAGGGTCATCAACATTCACAGAAATGTTTGCCAAACTGTGTTTGGGTTGACAGGAGGAATCTGTTACCATTGGAAAAAATGAACCCAGTTAATGGGAAGAACAGTTCCAAGAAGGGAAGGTAAACAGGTAAGCAGAAGAGATAAGGAGCACCATTTGCTGTGCTGGGCAGTGTAGTTTTCATGGATGTAAGATCACAGATGTAGCTCACCAGGCAAAAGTGTCTGAACCGCTGGCAAATTGTATGCTAGAGCACAAAAGTGTTTACAGCCCAGGTAAACAGGCACTGAGATCACTGCTGGATGACCAAGGGTTTGGTGGCAAGAATTGTGGCCTCCTTCAGGCCTTGCTTTCAAAGGATGGGGGCTTCCTTAACCAGTATTATGGTTTCTTTTTTAAGCAAAACATTTCTGTTAATTGGGAAGGTCCATTAAACCCTAAAGAATCTGTTTAGTAGCCTATTAAACACAGTAGAGTCCAGGCAGGAGGGAATTGGTCCCAGGTACCTTTAGGACATGAAAACGTCTGAAAAGGAGAGAACTAGAAGTCATTTCAGTAAGCTAGGCTTTAGTAAGTCCAGGCTGTAGGCCTTCCTCATAAAGAGCACTATGCCAATCAATGACAAATGCTCCCAGCTCCACGATATTTTATGGAAATAAAGGAAGATGCAGGAGATGTTTATGACTCGTGATGAAAATAACACTAATGAACGTAAAGCAAACCTTTAATATAAATTTGTCCATAGAGAAAAAAGAAATTCTTTCTTAAAACTTACATCACTAAGTCTACAGTAGTTAAAAAATTAATTCCCCCAGCACCTGAAAACGAGTATTTAAAAATATTGTCAGCTATTTTTACGGGCAGAAGCAGCAGCTCTCAATAGAAGAGTGGTAATTACTTGCAGAGTGAATCTGGCAAACTTTGCCTTTTATCTTAGCTGCATGAAGGACCACTGCAGGTTTTTGGGGGTACCCTTCCACACCACTGGTTCAGGGACTTCTGCTAAGTACAGAACAAAGTATCTACAAGGCTCATGAGCTGCTCCATCTCTCCAGCAAGGAGTGCTGAGTGTGAAAACTGAATCAAGGCCCTCAACCTTCAAAATAAGAAAGAAACCAGTACAAACCGTGGAAGGAAATGTGTCTTAAATTTGGTCTGGAACATCCTGGCTAAAATAACCAGTAGCAGTACTAATAAAACGCTGGTAGCAGTAAATGCCACGATTTTCCATGTAGTCAGGAGGGTCTCCTGTGTATTTGGCCAGGTTTGTTCTGTAACAGAAAGACAATAGAAAAGTTGTGCTTGTACATTCCCGTTGTTATATTATATTCAACACTACTCAGAAGTGCCAGTTAGGACCAGACATTTTTTATATGCAACTTGTAAAAACACACATAAACTCTTCGCTATCCACCAAAAGCAGTCTTAACATTAAGCTGTCACAGAGGCTGGATCTTGCTTTTTCCCCTTGACTGGTCTTTTACACATGCAATCATGACCTCGGCTTGCATACATATAAAAACACCCAGATGTTAAAAAATACATTTGAAGAGGCAATGATCAAAATGGTTTAGAATCATTCAGAATCTTGGGAATGCATTATATTTAGCCTTGTTCAAAACCTGAGACTCCTGAAAGTAGTAGCCTCTTAAAATCAATCCTCATTCACTTAGCCACGACACAGATGAAGTTCACCAGGCGTCACCAAGCTACGAATTTGCTCCAAAATGAGGGACTGTAAGAAGACAGGACTGCTAGGGTAGGACCATCCTTTACCTGTCTTGACACAGTACACTTGGTATGAGGGGAACCACTCTCCGTACTGGCAGGTGATGTACTTGTAGTCGTTGGTGAGGGTGTAGCCAGGGTCACAGTAGAACTCCACCACCGTCCCGTGGTTGTAGCGCTCGCAGGGCCGCGGGTGGCAGATGTAGTCTCCGTGACTCACCATTGGAGGTAGTGGACAAACTTGGGCGAACAAACAGAGAGAAAAGGGGAAAGACATGAATGCCAGCAACCCACCACTGGGCAGCTTCAGAGTGTCAAAATGCAGCGGGCACACTTCAGGGTCCCTCTCAGCTCCCTGCGGTTCTGGGGACGTCCCTGTGGCACCAGGCAGGCCAGGTGCCCGTCCACACCAGTGCAGGGATGCACATGCCAGGGGGTCACTGAGGTGGGATCTGGGAAGCTTCCAATCCTCTGTGGGAAGAGGAGGGTGAGAGGAAGACAAAAAGGGGATGCATTCCCATCAGCTGGCTGCATGGAGATGGAGCAGGGCAGTCAAAATAAGAAGAATCATGCTCTTCATGAAGCATTTATAATTCAGCTGTAACATGCTACTTTTTGTTTCATTAACATAATTAAATGTTTATATGCATTAATTAAACGCCTTTAAAAAATAAGTTTGCCATTAGCAGTGCTGCAAGAGACGCAAAGCACCTAGTGTTGCTTCAGCATGTGCAGTCTGTATCACTGTAATTTTATTAAGTTGAGCTTAAAGTCTACTGGTGGTATTTGTGTTTTGTTATTTCTGAACAGCCTGACGGATCTCAGGGGGACCGCTGGTGGAGTGAGGTCTTAAATATAGCAGAGGCTGAGCCCGTGTTAATTAAGTAGAGTGGCTTACTTAGGGTTAGGTAAATAAGAGAGAATTGCAATGTAAACATGTGGGACTTTTCCTGTAGGCCCTGAAACGACAGCCCAGGCAGATGAACTCCCTGGAGAACTGAGGGAGCACTCTGGAAAACAGCAGTGGGGAAGGCAGCTCACAAGCAGTATTTTTACAAGAGAGGAAACTTTTCCACTGTGTAAGTGTTGGTTGATTACTGCTTTCTTAAGTGCTTCTAGCACAGGGCAAAAAAAACCTACAAAGTGTAATGATGTTTCAAATGGCTGCATACTGACCCAAAAGGGGCTTCAGTTACTGGATGGCTGCTTTTATTTCCTTTCAGAGGCAGTTCCCATCTGGCTCAGTGCCCCATCTACAGGCCCTTCCCTTCACTTCATGCCTCTCTCATGCAGGCAAGACCTACTGCACTGATTTAAATAATGAAAATGACATCTCTTGGAAGAAGAATCTTCCCAGAAATTACAATTCAGCTGCTTCTCCCTGTGAATCTTGTTACATGAATAATGCATTTCATAAAAAAACACACCAGATATTAAATGAATCTTCAAGAGAGGCTGATTACAATGTGCAGCAATGTCTATTCCCCGTCCTCTGGAGACACGGTTTTGTTTGCATTTTCACTGGCAAGACTTAATAATAACTTGAAATCAGAGTAAGTAATTCACATAAAAATTCACATCCTCAATGCTCTGCACACTTTCCAAAGTCTCTGGGCCCACAAGAAAGAGGAATACTTTACTGGGAAGTCAACTCAAGATTGAAAACAACTTTCTTAAGATTAGGGCGAGGTTGTCAGACTGAATTAGTAGGAAAGCACCTATTCATAAGGCTTGTATTAAAAAGAAAATGATCAGTGAAAGCCGTGATCCTGGCCTACCATAAGGAAACCTGGTATGTTTTTATTACTGTGCTTAGAGCATGAGAACAAAGGAAGAGATTTAAGCTCCTATGATGAACCCTAATTGTGTTTGGAAATTTAAGCTCCTCTGCAACTGCAATTTCGCCAAGCTCTGGCAGTGTGCAAGAGATGTGTAGGTGCCCACAACCTTTCCAGCAATGAGCAAGTAGAACACACCTTATGACAAGGAGCAACATTCAGAGCAGCTAATTTTCCCCTCCAAGAATGTAGCTGCTACATCATCCCTAACCTCTTAGTGTCATTGAGAGCCAAAGCAGCCTGCTGAATAGAAAAATCCCTCAATTGCTGGCATCCCAGCAATGTGGGTCAGCTCAGGAATGACACATTTCCAGGCAGATTTAAAGCTTTACACTGTGTGGACAGCGCAGATATGAAGCTGTCAGTCTGTTTACAAATGGAGGTGTATTTTATAACACCCAAAAATGAGAGTATCACTCTTTGTGTAGGATATGTCCCCGGTACTAAAAAGAGTGCCACCCCTTCCACGGACACATCTATATTTCAAGGGTAATGCTTTTGAATTGGTGCTGCCTGGAAACTCCTGCAAACAATTTTTTATTGGCCTGTCAAGTATTAGTCATGAATTAGTCGAGGTTTACGGGGTCATACCTGCCAAGAGCTCCTGCATGAAACACTGGGAACCAACAGATGCAGTGGAATAGATTGGAAACGGAGGGCTTTTAGCTCAGCTGAAACAGTGCTTCATTCTTGTGTCAACTGGACTGCAAGAGTCAGGGATTCTAACTCGGAGTATCACTCAGCACCTGCCATGAGCTTTTTGTTCAACCAGTTTCAGGATCCCTTTAACACTTCCATAGGCAAACTGGCCCCGGTGTACAGTCTGTAGCACTCAGGTTCAAAGCCTCTTTTCACAAATCAAGTCAAAGATACATCACAAACAACCCTAAATGAACTCGCTTTGAGCTCTGGACAATTAGCTGTACACTCAGTCCTTTTCTCAACTCACTTCGTTCCCATGGTCATCCTGATCCAAGATCCTTTAAAGCCAGTGGAAGGACAGCCAGCAAGTGGCCTTGGTTTTGATCATAGAAAAGAAAGATTAGGAAAGTCTGGAGGGCTGTTGAACTCTCTTGGCTCTCTTGGACAGAAAATTTTTAGTGCAGAGCCAGTCATCTTATAGGGTCTGCACCCTTATTTATGCCAGATGCCAGTGTATGATACTGGTTACATGGACTAAAGGAATGCATCAGATCAAATATGGAGGGAAACTCAAGTGACAAACCTAAGGCTACTGAAATTTTTCAGGAAAGTTAAAATTCTAGCATTCCCAGAGATGAACCCTAATTGTGTTTGGAAATTACAGGCCATGGACTTCAGGCAAATGCGTCAAATTCACAGGATGAAAATAACCATAAACTGATTACAACAAAAGCATATCTGACAAGTACATTTTCACTGCCAAAGCCAATTGCAGTATGCACAATAATCATAGAAGCAAGGGAACTCTACTTCAGAAAGTTCTCACAGATCAAAAAAAGCCATGTGCTCTTCTTAAATATTATACTAAAACTTTACTACCAATAGCTTTCAGCATTGTCACTTTATAAGGCTTGGGAGACTTTAATGCTCTAATTACAACATCCAGCATGGATAATCCAGTAGTATTTTCTGACGACCAGCATTAAAAGACCACATGCCTGTGTCCTTAACTTTGGAGCTTGCCAGAGGGAGGGACATAATTCAAACAGTGTCTGCTGGTGCTTCTGCAGCAGGTGATCCCCGGTCTCTGGATCTGTCTTTGTACAGCAATTGGCCACAGACTGTAAGGGGATTTACAGGAACTTTATAGCTCAGCATTCTCAGCCGAAAAGTTGAATCATTCATCAACAAGAAAGAGCAATTGTGTTTATGTGGCAAACAAATCCCTTGCTGGATGCTCAAGAGTCCTGTTACTCAAGGAAGTTGAAGGGAAAAATTCCTCATTCAATTTGGTGAACTTCCCTGCCTGCTCCTAGGAGCTGCTGGAGCTGAGGGCTCTCCTCTGAGATCAGCTTTCTGCTCTGGCTGATTTTCATGAAGGACTAACACTATCAAGAAGAGCTTAAAACCTGGGGAGCTGAGCCTTGTGTTACCAGCAGTGTGACACTGTGGCCTGGAGCAGAGGCAAGGGCTGCTCTGCCCCAGAGCGTCCTCTCCATCGCAGCCTCCGCAGAGTCACATCCCTTGGAGCAGGGCCAGGAGAGGGTGACACAGGCTGAGGGCACTTGAGGAATTAATGAGGTTCACCCAGTGATTTTTCCTACCCATTATGGTCAAGAAGCTTTTTAAACTCTGCCCGGAGGATGCTGCAGTAATTCTGCAATGTTGACACTGGAACTGGAGGAGGGAGGGAAGATTTTTTGGCATTAGCATATTCTCAATTAACATCGATGGCACAGAATAAAGACATTACGTGACTTTTTAAAAGCCACTGGTAGAGAGATAACAGTGGAGTTACAGATATTTAGACAGCTCAAAATCCATTTTTTAGACAATGTTCAAAGCCTAGTGGTTTTAGTCTGTGGTCAAAGTAATCAGGTGGTAAATCACTCAGGTTTTGCCCAGCGTTTTTTATGTGAGCCAAAAACTAAAAGCAAAAATGTCTTGAAGTACAGGACACTTACTTATTAAAAAAAAAAAAGGGGGGGGGGTAGGAACAAGCCAGTTTATTTTCCACCTGTAATTATTTGTCTCAAGCTACTAGTTCACCTTTTGTGTAGGACATGAATTTCTTGGTTGGCTGCGTTAGCAGAAAGCCCCAGTGTAAGGCCAGCCATTTCCGTTTGACACGGGGATGGAGAGGATTAGAGACATTTAGAGGCACCTTATAAAGAATAACACTTCTTCCAAGCACATCGTGAATGCCTGCTCATTATGCAAAGAGTGAGAACAGATTAAGATGAAACTTCCAGATGAGAAAGACACAGATAAAAACCTGCCAGTTCCACTGTGCAGGAAAAGGCTGCTGTGTCTCGCTCAGAGAATCAGCTGGGAAGGGGAGACACTCTCTGCTTTGCTCACAAACTGGAAGAGAACAAGAGTTTCTCCTGACCCTCACTCGTCATTTTTGTACACATCAGGACACTAATTATCACCAGGAATCTGGACATCTGTCACCTGGCTACTGCATCCTGACCAATGTTTAATTCAAGCTGTCACTTCTGCCATGAGACCAGAGCTGTGTATGTCCCAGCAGGTCTGACCCCATCGAGGGTGGCCAGGTCCCCATCTGAAGCTTTACTGGCTGGTTTCTGGGGCCTAAGGAGGGAGCCTTTTCCATGTACTGCCTTCATACAAACACATGCTTAAGGATGCAAGATCTGAAAATTATATTTTTATTATAAAAATGTAATTTATTATATTTATTTTTATTATAAAATTAGAGGAACATAGAAGATGAAGATTATGTTTGTTCCTTTTCCTTCTTCTTTAGGAACACTGTGCTAATAAACTTGGTTTCTTGGTTCCCGCAGTGTCATCACCCTTCATACCTTCAGAATAAAACAAATCATCAGCCAAGAAGTTTTTCTTTCATATTCATAAGAATTCCCATCCAGTTCACCTGACAGACCTGTCCATTTCCACAGGTATTACCAGCAAATGAATCACACCTGCACTGCACAGTACAGAGCCTGAGGAAATTAATTCTGCACTTTGAATACTAAAAAAGGGATTTTTCTATTCTATACTTAGATTTCAATTTACAGAAATGTACAAAACCCAATGTATTTTTGTTCTAAAAGAGCAAAACAAAAATTCCCATTAAAATGTCTAGTATTCTAAGTAGGATGGAAGAAAAACTACTGGACTTAATCGCTTCTATCCAATCAAAAGCTTGAAGAAGAAATGTAGAGGTTTGTAAAAGGAAGGAAATAGCAAATCCAGTTGCTTTAAAATAAGACCTGTCAAAACATCTCATTCTAAGAACAGCTGCTTAATGGGACTTTTTTTTTAATGACACTCTTCAGGAATGTAAGCAGAACAGGAAGCATTACTGGAGTAACTTTTCATTTATCGTGAACATCAGCTTAACAATATCCCAATGAAACATTCCTACAAGAAATGCTGCTGGCACTGTGAAGGGAGACTTGCTGCCTATTACAGCTGTACTGGAACAAACTTGGAGGCCGTTGAATTTGTATTCTGAAAGTGATGCCATGCTTTCAGGAACTTTCCTGATTGCTCATTCCCACAGCAAAACAACAGCACCAAGAGTAATAACAGAATAGAAAATTTGGTAGAAACAACTGAGCACTCATATATAAAGTAAATCCTATTTAAGCCTGACTGAAGATGTAAAGTAATGAAGATACAAGATGCTTACTTTGAACTCTCAAGTTGCCAGAGAATTTACTTCTTGAAAGCCTAGGGCAAGAATTATTAATAATATTGTATTCTTAGCCAATAATATCCAAATTCTTTTCAATCTCAACCTTTCTTGATTACTTATCCTTCACAACGCCACTTTGGTGTTTTCTACTGAAAAGACACCTAACAGGTAAGCCATTTCTTCTCAACCACTCAGCAAGTCAATGTTCAAGCAGCCAGGAACACAGCCCAGGTCTCCTGGCTCCAGAATGCTGGCTGTACCCTTAGAAAATCACCCCTGGGTCATTCTGAACCAGCTTTGACAGTGAGGTAAGCCTTTCAGTGTGCACACAGTGAGAAGAACATCTCATCTTCTACAGAGTGTGAAATGAATGGAATAATTAAGTTTTTAAAGGAAAGCTACTTCTCTGGTCTAGCTTTGACAAACACCATCTCACTGAGAATTGCATGAAACAGTATAAAACTAGTTTCAAACATATTTTAATAATAATATTAGCTGATTCCAAAATGATAACAGACAGTGTTTTACAATCACTTATGCTACACACTTCCTTCCTGAAACTGCCAATTACACAGCAGGTTTTGCAGTTCCAGTCAGTTGAGCTCCTACAGGAGCATCGTGCCAAATTCACACTCAACCTCAACAACTGTGCCCTTCCCAGCACAGCATCCTGTGAAACATTGGTATCAATGCTGAAGTCTTTAGTTTCAAATGCATTTCACAACAAATACAGGGTGAAGCACAGCCCAAGTGATCTTCTTCCTATAAATTATAAGCTAAACAGCGAAAGTTTCGTTTAAACTACAAAAAAATGATAACAAGTTTGCAGCTAGAGAGCTAGGACTTCTCTTAGCAAATGGCCCACAATTATATTTAAGGAAACACTTTTATTTATTATTAACGTGTGAGTGCTTGGAGCACTGTGGTCTCATTTACAGCAGATAATTCTGGCTTTCTTCATCACTTGCTTCCAGTTTTGTTTCTTCCTTCCTTCATGAATGGATGGCTTTACCATCAGCAATGGTCTTTTTAGGACTTTGAGAAACAGATGCTGGGGGCTACACAGACACTTTGCAGGGATGAATTAGAAAACTCCAAAATCAGTCAAGGTTTGGGTATTTGGCAGGCATCTCAGGATAACCTGAGGACTGGAAAAGGTCAAAGTGCTTAGAAGTATAATGGAGGGGAGAGAGAGAGCAGTCAGGAAGCTGGCTAAGAAAACCAGACAGCCAAAGGCTCCTGTCAGGAATGTCTGAAAAAGCCAGTGCTCACTGAAAGCTGGATGTATCAGTGGGTTTTTATGTTACTTTAATCCCTCTTTTTCTAATAGCTTTTTCTTCTTTGTTATAAGCAAGAATCCCTTGAGCTTGTGTGGGGTTACCTACACCCACCATCAGGGACTGATGGAGACAAGGAATGCTGGAATAGACAAGCTGTAAGGCAGGGCTTAGCTGAAGGCTGAGGAAATCAAGCTGTAACACAGAAGGAAAAAGCACAGGGTCCCATTCCCAATGGGGAGAGCTACAAGGAGAGAAAAAAAAAAAACAAATGGGAGGAGGAAAACCAGCAGATGATCTTAGCACTGTAATGTCACAAACCATCTTACAGGACCAGGAAGGCATGGAGGAGAGTTGGTTTCTGTTATTTATGTTCAGTTCTCAAGTGTCTGCCTACACTGATTGGTGAAAGTGCCACCCTTTAACTACTGGGTTTTACCTCTGGAAATGAACAAGTGAGTAGACTTCCTGATGCACAGACTCCATAGCTACAGCTCCCTCCATTTGTGGAAGATGTTCTGTGAGTGCACTGTGTGGCCAAATTTAATGAACATGTCCATAAAGCACAGAGATGTTTGATTTGAAGGTAAGCAATGTGTTATTTTCCCTTCCAAGCAGCCTTGTCAGATACAGTTAAAGATGAATATCAAAAACTAGCCCTCAGGAAGAATATTTGCTTTCCCCCACCTAACCCACAGTGTATTTAAAGTGCTATGGATAAAACACTACATGCATCTGGCAGCTAATATGGAACTTCAGGGCAGAAATTATGGCTCCATGAACAAGTTGGGATGTCTGGCTGATTCTGGAAATGCTAAGGAGTTTCTGAAAGGTAAAGAGGCGATAGAGCAGGTGTAAAACAACCATTTACTGTGGCAGTCCTGTGAAACAAGCAATACCAAAGATATGAAAGACACAGATTACAAGATGTCATTCTGTTGCTTTCTTGAAAAACTACGAACAGTGGAGAGGACATCTATTTCAATCCCAGCCAAAATCGAGGAGGAGTTCTGCAATGCAAAAAAGGAGCAGTCACGTAGACATATAATGCTATTTATGTTCTTCAATGTCTCCGACCTGGAGCCTGTTCTCTAAACCCTTCATCCCTCACAACAAGAGCTGCAAAAAGCCCACTTTGTTGTGTATCCATTCTGTCTTGGATTTGGTCTATTTTTCTTCATGTTTCGCTTTGCAATACAGCTGCTGGAATTAAGAGATTGGATGACCATTTAGCAGCATAACCTGACTTCTCTGTGTAGAATTTCATGTCTCTGTGCAGCATTTCATGTCTCTGTCCTCCTTTTGAATTCAATTCTTTTCCACACCTCTTCAGCTGTGGGTAACAGATCAAGTTCAGCATTTTCCAACAGCACAAAAATCCAGATACTCAAAGTGTTCACCTCCCACACTCATACATGGATGCATAAAATTTCTGCACTTCTGGGTGATGAATGAATCAACTGTCTACAGTGCAGAAACAAGCAGAATTATTCAATGACTTTTTCTAAAGAATAATGTGATCTTAAACTTCTTCATCGCACTTGCTTTCCACGACAACCACCCCCAGGGTGAGACACTGTCACCCTATTTCATCCTTTGGGTATCAGGCTAAAGGTGTCACTGACATAAAGGTGTTGCCCTGGTAAAGGTCCTTAGATATATGGTTGTCTGCTGCTATGTGAGCATTTACTGCTGGTTGTAGTTTCTGAGTCACACATTTTGCTGTAGGCAGTGAAATACCACTGTGGTCAGAGCTATTAAAAACCAGGCTATCAATATGTCCTACGTTAACATTAACTCAGTTAACCTGGATGACCTCTTTGGCAGTTGAGCAATATTTAATTTATTCTCCCTCCTGCCTGCAAGCTGAGTAGGTGCAAACCTCAAACAGAATCCTGGTATCTACCTCACTTAATTTCTCAATACCAGAGTGTTTCATAACTTGCTTGTATTGCTGCCCTCTGCTCCCTGTACAAGACTTCTATCTGTTGGAGATGCACTGCATGAACATTATCATCCCTGAGGATACACATCAGTCTGTCGTGTTGGAATTTATCTCAAGCCTTCTCAAAGTCAGCAGAGAAACACAGAGATTTCCATTTCCATTCCAGAGAAATCCATTTGTACCACTGTATAACATCTCAGGCTTAGGATTGCTTACTTCATCCCGTCTCCTGAACATAACTGATTACAGGCTGACTTCCATCCTTCTTTCTCAGGGTGTTGCCCTATGTTCCTTCAAGAATTTAAAAGACTTGAAGTGCCTAGTTTATCAGATAGACAGCTCGGTGTCAATCACTGTTCCTGACATTAGGAATTGTTATGGAAGGATGCAGATCTGTGAAGCTTTCCTTCAAAGTGTCCTGCATGTAGCTGGTTACAAAGTTTCAGCTATTTTGTTTTGAACTATTACAAGGCTATGGCATTTCATCTGTAATATATCACCCTCTTCTGTCACACGCTTTACTTTCTAGGGTCTAAGTCAGAATTATCAGCCCCTCTCTATGAGTGTCTATCCCCAGGCTTATGAGAAGAAACATTTTAAAGCTCTGTTCTGTATTCTGACCTGTCTTTCCAGAGTATTTTTTTTCTCTGCAGCATACTTTTTTGGTTTTGATTTTCATCTAGCTAACCCCTTTTTATTCTCCAGAAATCTCCTGGTGCCCAGGTAAGGGGGGTTGGGTTCCCTTGCACTTCTGGCTTTGTTATAAAATTCCTAAATTCCTTCCTCCTCCAACCTTTCTTCCACAGTTTCTATAATTTTCAGAATCCTGTCAGTACCTTTATGGTTGTTGAGCTTTGTATCTTTTCGTCTACCCTCACAATGAGGTGGTTTTATATTCCAGAGTTCGGAAATACCTTCAGGTTTTTTCTGTCTTTTTACTCTCTTCTGTTTATTGAATCTCCCATTTGAAGTCTATTCCTCATGTTTGTTTCATTTTAATTTCGAATCTACCTACAAAAATCTGAAATTTTCTGTTTTACCTTCTTTCAAGTTTAACCTCAGCTAGAGAATCTGCTGGTCCCAGAAAGCAGAATGAAGCTTTGATATTGCAATATATTTGATTTCTTGCAAGACCAGCTCTTCTGTTCAGCTGGGATGATGCTGAAACAAGACATTCCAGATAACAGGATCATATCTATTGTTTGCAAATTGAATCAACCTGTTTTCCCTTTTACTCTTAAACACAAAGCCGGGAATTCCTAATTACACTACCCCTACAACTGCTTTATTTTCTGGCACTATAATCAAATTCTCCCAGCCCTTCCTCTCTTTATCTGCTTCCCTTGCCACTCCTCACCCAGTTCTTTATAAGAACTATTCCTTACATCTCCTTGGAAGATTTCCAGAGGGCATGAAAAATTAAAATACAGACTCCAGATGGCAAGGAATGTAATCATATGCAGATCATGTTCCCAAAGTACTCATGGCCAAGGTTTCTTTCTTCAGTTGGGTTTGGGGTTTCTTGGGTTCAGGGGTTTTGGGGTTTTTTTGTTGTTTTTTCACAAAATCCCGTGTAATATCTTAATTCGCTTTAAAGTACCATATCATAAACATTTCCTAGTTTTAAATATTTCATTTCCCAGAGTTCCATACAGGTATGTTTTCAAGTGTTTGTTGTCCTCTGATGTTTTTGGAAGCCATTTGATTTATTTTACAATTAATATTTATATCCCTTGTGGAATTCTTCACTCTCATTAATTCTGCACCCATGTTTTGCATACCAGATTTTACAGAAGGCAATCACTAACTTACATCAGTTTCTACAGATGGATAATTAACCTCAAATTGGTAATTTAAAAATCATATTAAAAAACCCAAAGCCCATTTTCCTTCGGTTTTCTTGGAAGTGCCTATTGAGTTTCAGTACATAAGAAGGTTTAAAAAGTTTTTGCATAACTGTGGAAGTCCACTAGAAAAAAAAAGGAAATTAAGAAAGTTAAAGAAGAAGAAAATTCAGTGTGAAGAGGCTTCATCTTATCCTCTAAATGACTGTAAAATTTTCTAGAACTGGTTAAACAACACCATTTCCTTTACTGTCCTCTGATATTGCTCAACCATTTCAACTGAAACTACCCAAATGATTCAGCTTGGGGCAGACCCTTAAAAATCAATCCAAATGTTTTAAATCTGGCAAAGGTAGAAGCATTTAAGAAGAGGATCTCGTACCAGGGAGCACTTGGCAATCTGAGCTAGAGGCATCCGTTTTTGCCAGAGCCATAGGCACTGCCCTGGCCAGAAGCAGCTGTTTCTGAGCAGTCACTACTCAGCTCTGCACTGCTGGCTGCACTTCAGTGCCAGGTGACACAGTTTCTATGATCTGCTCTGACTAAAGCAGCACTGATTTCACTTACCAGAAAAAAACTTCCTTCCCTAACAGCAAAAATTAGTCTCTCACCCGAGCTGCTGGAAGCTCCGTGCTCACCTGTATTGAGGGTAAGGCTGGGAAGCATTAGAAAGCCTGATGTGCAACAGGAGCTGCGTGGTCCCTGCTATGACCTTCTATTTAAATAGAGCTACAAACCCTTCATTCAGAATTTATTTGCCCTAACAAAGAGGAAAAAATTCACCAGACTGATGTAAAATATTTTTGCGGCTACACACAAATTTAGGAAATCCCTTCTGTGGAGGCTTCAACAAGAACATACATCTCAATGAGGAAGCTGTAAGCAGCATTGTTTATAGGAGAACAAAAGCTCTCAAATGGTTTGCTATAGCTTCCTAGCAGTCATTAGCTTTTAATCATCACCATATTAAAATACTGAGCAGGAAATGTCATTACAATACATTTTTAATTGAACATGGAAAGAAGTAAATGGAATTATTTTGTTAGTTGCAGATTTCCTCTGTGAAAAATACTGCTTGGCGAGATTACACCCCACACATTAAAGGAACGCTGAAAAATGAGCTTGACATTGGAATGCAAGGTGGAGAACAAAGAAATATGCAGGGAGGGAATTCTGTCCCCTAATTAAGAGTAGAGGATTGTAACAAGATTTCTGGAGACTGGCATTCCTTGCGTAAATCAAGCACTTTCAAACAAGGGCATCTCGAGTTGATTTACCCTCTCTGGATTCATTCTGAAGATCACTGCACACCTGCTGAAGCAGCCCTAAAGCAGGGTTCACAAGGGGAGCTGTCAGGTGTGACCTTTCAGTGCTGCTGGAAGCTCTCTCTTCTCCCCCAAAGCTGAGCAGAACCAGCTCTTGCAAGTGTTGTGCTCCAGATTTGGTCTCCTGTGGTTCACTTAACGAATGCACGGATGGGATGCCCACATGAAACCACCACGGAAAGTTCTGGCATTTAAAGAGAGCAGTAAGGAAGTGATTCAAAGGGAGGGTGAATCGAAGTCAGAACTGAGGAGGCCTCCCCAATGGCCATGGCCCAGAGTCTGGCACACACCGATCCCCCCATCACAGATCATCATAGTTCAGTGGGGATGATACCTTTTGACATGTAATTTAAAATGTAGAACTCTCAGGGCAGAAGTTCTTGCCTCATGTTTTAAATTATCAAGAAAAAGAGCCTCTCTATGACTTTATAATACAAGCAAGAAACAATGAGCACATGAGTTTTCTCGGGTATTTGGATAGCAGCTGGGATGCTCACCTGCGTTAAGTGACAGTAAGACACAACTTTTTCTGCTTCACATGCTTGAGTTTCATCCTCTTATCTTTCTAACTGAGGAATTGTCATTTTTATCACAGCAGTTATATTGTTTGGATTAAGCCTAACAGGGCCCTTCTGATTTTTTAATGTGTTTTCCATGCTATAAACAACAACAAACAAGCCACCCAAAAATGGCTTACATAGAGCTGATTGAGGATTAATCTTTCATGGTGAGTTAAATAAACAAACAAACAAAATTTCATCTTGTTTTGTCATTCCAAAATTGCAAAGGCATTTTTGAATTTTGGAACTTGAATTGTCAGCTAAAAATAAGGATCATTTTATTATTTTTGTGCAGTTTATCACTCTGTTGATGCTTTTGGCAAATTTTTGCACTTCCAGAATGCTTAGCATTTAGTTCAGTGACATAAGCATCACATATGAATTCCTCTAATTGCTTTTAGCTTGAAATAGAACAAAATAGAATATAGAAATAGAAATTTAGTTCTTTTAGGGGAATGAAATGCCGAGAATGTATTTGGATTCTCATGACTCCCTAGGGTGTTTCATTCAAGATGTGAAGATGGAGGAGGGTAGTTTATGCAGTTTTTGGCAGTGTGTGGAGCAATCCATCCGGTTTCACCGTGTTAAATGTCTGGGATGCAAATACAAATGCACTACAGCACCCTCCATCCCAGCTCTAGTCACAGATCTTTCCTTTTGGCTCGGTAGGATCTACCTGTTTCACACCGAATGGTTTTCATGTTCCTCATCAATAAATTAGCTCAGCCATTCTAGTTGTCAATCCTTCTTTAAGGTTGACTACTACGAGAGACAGCAAATACTCGAGTGTGCAGCACCGTGTGGCGCTGAATAATGACTGCAGCTGGCACAGCCCAAACTAAGAGTTTCTGTGGGGTATTTTTTAGCTGATGATGGAAATCTTCCCGTCTGTGTAGGAGCTCTGACCATCTGCACAGGAAGGTGAGTTATGTAACTTCTTCAGTGTTTTGATGGGAAAGGCAGCAGAGATTGCACGTTTGAAAGGCAAAGCAATCATTAGGAGCTTTCCTCTTGCACCTGGGACACTGCGAGAGCAAACACGGCTTAGGGAACAGCGGGAGCTGAGGGTGCAGCGAAGCACAGCAGGCTGCACACAGCAGAACCCACACGGGCTCTGCACAGCCAGTGGAAACACCACCCAGAGCGGAACCGTGGCTACAGCCCTGAGTTAAAATCACAGAGAGCATGCAGATCTCGCCAGCTGGAAAGACAAACAAACGGTAAGACATTTACCTTCCACATCAAGGCACCTAGGTGGGCTATCTGACCAGATAAGGTTATACATGCACTCAAGGATCTCTGCCCCTTCTAGTTTATATCCAGGAAAGCACTGGTAAGACACCACTGTTCCTACGGGGAAGGAGGCCCCGAGCTCAGATATGTTAATGTAACTGTGAGAAGGAACCAACGGCCTCAGGCAACCTGCAAATTAAGAAGAGGGAGGTTTCTTTTATTATCCAGCGCTTATCTCAGTCATCTTCACGCATCTCAGTTACGGTTTCTAAATTGAGGAGTGTGATATTTTTCATCCTCTCCACTATGAATGGCATGTCTGCATGATCTCCCTCAGATAGATCTGCCTCGTTATCCTCTTTCAAACCCTTTTGTTGTTTAGCCCACACGCTTTGCTAGCGTGGGCTTCACTCCCAACAAATCCAGGAAAGGCTTTCCGAAACTGACAGTATTTTGTTTAACAAACATTCACCGTTTCAGCAGATGGCAATTACTTTTTGAGGTAGAATCTTTAAAAAATGAAGATTGTCATTTTTATAAATGGTGAGTTTTGTTCCTCCTCCTAAAAATGACAGGCATGTAAACCCTCGTAAGTGTTAAAACCGCTCCTGTGACAAAGTGCACGCAACTGTAAAAGATTTGCAGGCAGAATTAATGACTTTGAAATTCTAGCCTGAGAAAGCCTAAAGGGACATGACTTCCTCGGAGCAGTCCCATGATAAACATTGAACAAGGTCTCAGCCTAGGTTATCAAAAAGTTAAGGCACCTGTTATCGTCAGAAATTGTAAATGTAGTCAGAATCAGAGATGATGTTCCAGTTCTACTTCTGGAATTACTCCTGAGGGATTTGTATCATGGCCGGTACTGAGCAGTTAAATGCTCACCAACCAAATTTGGGGCAACAAAGAGCTGTGAATTTAACAGATGCCATGAGTTTGTAGCATGTCATTCCTCATGGCCCTAGAAATGACCCTCCAGGTAATACCTGATACTGTTTAATTTTTTAATTTGCAATAATGTGGAGAAAAGATGACTAGTAACCATGGCATGAAAAATAATATTTTAGAATTATATGACTAATGGAAGCTGCTTTATGGCAGTCCATAAACAGGTCTCTTGCCACTACTAGGAATTTGTGAAGGGTGTTCATAGGACTGTCATAATTTTAAGCTAGAGGAGGAAACAAAACTCAGTCTGAGAACTTCTTGTTAGGTACAGGCATTTAAGAGAAAAAGCCTCAGCAGCATTTCAGGCAGCCATTTCCTTGCAATGGTCTTTTGAGGGAGAGGGACAAATCCAAAAGAAAATAGAAGTAAAAGCTTGAAAGCTTTTTGCAGCATGCTGTACCACCAGAGCAATGATTTCAATAGCTGTTGAAGCAGCTGGTTATGTCCCTGCTCAAATAAAGCTTCAAGCATCCTATCTGCTGGCTGCTGCTTCTACCCTGATCAAGAATGCCCCACACACAACACACTAATTCCTGCAAACTGAGCAGCCCATCGAGCAGGACGACATAAGCAGCCCCCAGTGGGACAAAAAGAGCACAGACTACCCAAGCAAGACCAAGCTTACTCTTCTCTGAACTGTATCAGGGAAAATTTGGTCCTGCTGGCTCAGAATTTTAATGCTCGTTATGTTCCTGGTCACACAGGACAGAAGTTTATTTGAATTTGTATGACAGCCAAGCGTTTGTGAAAATCCCTAGGTCTCCAAACAAGTCAAGCTGCTTGAAAAACTTCGTTTTGACTCTTTTTTGCTAAATAACATCATTCCAGGCCAGTAATTAATATTATTATCTCATGGCAAAAAGAGAGGTTAGATTCTTGAACACTCTATAATCCTTCACCACTGCTCTGGCAGGGAAAAAAGGCATCTTAGTGTCATAAGACTCCCCTGCCTTTTGTAATGAAAGGGCCCTAGAAATGCAACTGACAGCTTACCTAGAGCAAAGAGACAAGTGACTTCGATCTTACCAGTGCCTGGCGTGGCAAAAATAAAATCCGGGAATTCTGCAGTAACTTTATGGAATTTGGCAAAACATGGCAGGGTCTTGAGTCTGAATTGCCTATTCTCTGCTGCCTGGTAATCACTTGGGTCTTGTGCAATTGATTTCTTAACTTTTATTAGCACTGCTTTTATTTTGAAAAGCAGTTAATATTGACTATTGAGCAGGAGCAATTGATTGTGTTTCACATGATAAACATAGCAACAGAAATAACAAGCCAAGGGGTATTTGGGGTACTTCTGCTTACTCAGTTAATATTGCCTGTCACAAAGTTTGCACCTGGATCTTTGGCAAACACAGCATCTGCAAATTAATCTTTTAAGCATTCGTCTCTCCCTACTGCAAGAGTCATCATCTACCTAAATTAGATGTGAGGTGCACCCCCACAGAAAGGGGCTGTACACACTGCCACACGTGATGCCATCGCTGAGAAAATACCCCAAAACTGGTGTCTGCTTTGCTGTGGTTTTGCAAAACCTCCCCTTTGCTGTTAGGCCTGCTCAGATACAATATGTGCATCTAAAATGCTGAGCTAGCCTGGTAATGTGTGTAAGTTTCTGCCACAGTCGAAGGCAAGATCTTGGGGGCCAGTCTGATGTGCTATAGCTCCTGAGAAGGGTCCCAGCTCCCCTGCTTGCCTGCTCTGACTCTGCAAATTGGTGTGACAGTGTAATTAAGTGCCTACAGAGAAGTGTTAGCTCTACGAGGTGACAGATGGGTTTGAGGAAAGTTGGGACTAACCCAGTCTGCTCCTCAGTTAAAATCTCTCGCTGCTGCTCAGTGGGCCAAGCTTGTTACCAAGACGTGACTTGGTTAAAAGGGAGTCAGCGGTACTCAGATGTGCTCATTAGAAATGTGAAGGGAAAGGGAGCCCAGGGTTATTGAATTTCCATTCACTAAAGCTGGCTTACCCCCAGCCATTTCTCACAGTTTAAGCTGAGCTGGGATCCCATGCTGTTGATATTTCTTGTTCTACGGCTAATGGCTTTTCTGGCCAAAATCATCCCTGTGCACACCCTGAATTTTCAGTCAATACGTAAAGGTTTAATGGACTGTGAATCTAATCAACAGCTCTGCTGAAAACTCTGACAGAAGAACAGGTTCCAGTTTCTCTCCTCCTCCCCTGTCTTCTGCCCAAGGTAAAGGAAGATAAAGTGCAGTTAGAAGCTTAAATTTTTCCACAAATTAATTGGTGAAAAAATGCAAGATGCCAGTCAGAACTTCTGACTGATTACCTCGGTTGTTTTTTAGTTTTTGATGCAGTGTATCTGTATCAGATTTGAGCTTTGCAAACAAAAAAGCAGTATTTAAAGTAGAATTATAAGCATGGGAATGTTCAGGAAGTGACATCTTTCCTGCAGCGAGCAAAGGGGAAGAGAAATCAAAAAAATCTTAGCAGCAGCACTACTCAAACACTGCACTGTGGAGCATATCAGATCACTGACATTCTTACAACCGTAGGAAAAAATATTGGCAAACTATCACAAGATGTATGAGCTATAAAACAGGACGTGCTGGAGTACTAAACCTTGACATATGGGTAGGTTATCCCATGTTCCATCGTCTTGACATATGGAAACCATGTTGTCTAAGTCAGGGTAACGGATCTGGAATCCTTCATGACAGCTGATTATTAACTTATCGCCAGTCCTGTATGTCTTGTTATGAACCTCTGCATCTTCAACATGTGGAACAAGGCAATCTGTGACTTCATGAGAAAAAGAAATAGTAACTTAATTAAAAAAACATGGCGAGCTGTTCAGTAATCAAGCTCTTAAACAGAAGTTAGCATTCAATATAAGTGCTCTGCTTAAACTGTTTGGAAAATACATGCATTTCAGTAAAAGTGCCCTTTCCTTAGTAAACCACAATTTTACAAAGTCTGTAGCACTGTAGGAGAAGCTGAGGTGCTACAGTAAGGGATCGTTTCCCCCAGCCTTTTTAAAACCAAGAAACATTAGGAGCCTTTAAGAAGACGGAGGTTAAATTTGGCCCTCCATTCATCATGTGTGCAAATGACAGCCCAAAGTCTGACTATCCCCAGGTTCCATGCGAAGGCAGACTCTGACAGCACTAAGGACAGGACAAAAGAAAAGATAAAATACAGATATGGCACAAGGAACACAGAAAAGCTGCAGTTTTGGCAGAGAGACAGATGAAAATCAGGTACATTTACAAGGGTTTATCCAGCTCCATTCCACAGAGTTCATTATGAGAATGTCTTCACTTTTATCTCCTTGATTTTGTTTTAAACCAGATAGTTTTCTGTGCCTGCATTCATGTGCCTTTAGAGGACGTGATTTTTAGTGTCCTGAGCAGCATCTCGAGTGCTCGTGGAAGATTCTCAAGAAGGGACTGGAAACCTGAAGTGACATACAGGCATGGGCTCTAGTACCTGTCTGTGACATGTGTATCTGACACTCACATAGCTCACTCCAGGTACCAGTGCCAAAGACACCAAAATACAGAATGAAACTCAGAACACTGAAAGATGTGGAAAGTGGAAAGGGGAAGCAGGTGAAAAATCCCCTAGTAATACTGCATAATTGAGAAACAAGCCAAGAGGGTATGAGGGAATAGTCTGGGTGACTCAAAGTTCATCCTCATCACAAAGGCAAAGTGAGATGAAACAGAAGACAGGGAAAGATGAAATATTGGGAGAAAAATTTTGTTTGTCTGCCAGCAGTCAATCCATGACAGAGATGGCAATAAAAGTTTCCAGGCATTAAAACCCAAGAAGTATTTCAAACACAAGAAAGACAAAAAATATTATAAGCCTGTGTTATGTTGTTTTATTCCCCAACACTTCCACCATGACAGACCATTATATTCATTTAGGAATACTGTATGTATTAAGAAAACAAAAAAATAAATCCCTTGAGACTTGCACAGAAGAGAAAGTTTTTGCCATTTTCGTGAGTAATTCTTGCTAAAGAGGAAGATGCAAAGCTAAATTTGTATTTAGCAATTAATTGTTAGTATGCACTAAGCAAAGTGGTAGTGATAGCTTGTTTGTTTAGAAAAGCAAGTAGAAGGAAGATAAACTGCCATTTAGCACAGCACTCACAAACTACTAAGAGCAAATGTATTTCACAATGTTTTTATTTAGTTAGGCAAACTAGGCAGGGTGTCGAATACTCTGAGACTCCGTCACTACATTTTACTAATCTGAAGGGGGACAGTGTTGCTCCCCCAGTTAAAACATACTTTGTACCTTCCCATCACGGGGATGTTTCTAAAATACATTGTACTCAGCTAACGTTTTGCTATGGGGCATGAGCACATTATTATTTAAAAATTCTTCCATTTCTCTTGTTACTTTTTAGCTTCTTGGCAGCTGCTGCAGGTGCCTCCTCCTGCTGGTAAGCAGGAAGGGCTGGCAGCCTGCCAGGCGGGCAGAGAAACTGCAGCAAGAAGTTTTCTTAGAATTTATTCATTTATAGATGCACAAGTCTGGGAGGATCCATGCGTGTAAACTGGAGGCTGTAAAATGCACTGGTGAGGGTGCAGACATCACTTTCGAAGATGACAGAGTTTTCTCTCTCTATATAAAGTTAATCAGCAGAGAAGACAGCAGAGGATGCCCCAGAAGAAATGCCTTACACTAAGCCATAAATGCTGTCATGAAGAGGCTGTCCTGGGCACCCCACGAGGGTGGGACGAGATAGATGGAGAACCTGCTTGGCAGCCACGCAGCAGGAGGTTGGAGATGGATGCCAGAAGATAACGTCAGTGAACAGCTCCCTCTCTTGCTACAACCTCTTTCTGTTGCTATACAAATAAAGGAGGTGTGTGTACACACAGCACAGTAAAACACGAGATTTCACTTTCAAAGTGGGGGAAATTGATTCTGTAACAATGATCTATCACAGCGACTCCATCCCTATTATTGCAAGGAACAGCTGCAGATGGGATCACGGTAATCGGGGAGATGTTGGCAGAGAACAGTGATAAGTTGATCACTGCACCGTCCTCTGCCTGCCACATCCTGGCTGACTTTGATAACAGGCTTATTACAAGCCCCAGCTAAACACCAGACCAATGGATCACAATATTACAGCTCTTTTTCCTGATGCCTTGCAAGCAAATGCTTTCCCACTGGCTGAATTCATATTGTTTAGCACTTAGTCAGGCATAAACTGCAGTAGCCACCTCTCCACAAACAACTGGATTAGCTGGCACCAATTCTGCTTGGAAAAGCTGGCAGGAAGTGACTGAATTTTAAAATGTCCTGTCCTAGAAAATAAACTACTTTATTCTAAGTCCTTCTCAGCAAATCTGTGGAAGCTGCTAAACCATTTAAGGGAATATACGGTCTTTAACCAGCATCGAACAGCAAAGGCTGTGACTTACACTCCTTTCTGGCAGTTTTACATGATCTGCTTATATCTGCTGTGTGAGTATTAAAATGGGCCAGCCAAAAGGACACATTTCTTATCTTGCAGGGCCAGAAAGAGGTGGGGTAGAGCCAGCAGGCTCAACAGCCTGACAGGCACGAGGGCTCACCTTGCCCTTACTTTCATGAAGATTTGTACACTAGGAACTCTTGGCTTCAGCAAACCAAGTGCATCCCCTATCACAGAGGATTGCTCTGAAGAACAAAATTTGTTAAACAGTATAGTTAAAGTGTTTTGCTCAGGTGCAAACCATGCAGAACCTCTCAGAACTGTTCCTTCCAGCCCATGGGGAAGGAAGGTCACCCTACCTCCTCCCAAGAGCACTTGGACCGCAAGAGCAACTCAGAAGAAAGGCATGACCTAAACACCACGGGGATAGCCACGCCATCCATGGATACCAGCTGGCATGGGATGGCTTGTATCTATTGCAGGTGAGCCCTTACCATCCAAAAAATATCTCTGGTCTATGCTAATCCACGAAGGTGCTTGTAGGATTTACTTGGGAGTACTGCTGGATGTTGGCCAAAGCCATGTCAAGGACCTTTCCAACACTGTAAGAGTGTGTGTACAATTGAAGAACAGTGTCCCAATCCCTGCTCTGGCACTGTTTTGTTTACTCTCTGTATGTAAATTCAAATGCAGAAGTCAGGTGCTCCTGTGCATCTCACTGTGGACAAGTCTCTGAATTAGCCTTGACTACACCGAGTCACAGCACCGGCAGGCTGGAACAGAGAGAAACAGCGAGGAAGGATGAAAGGAATATCACGAAGAATTGGTTTGATGCAGGGACAGCTCATCTACACCCTTTGCTCCTAAAAGTAAACATTCAAGAGCAATATTTTCTCTTGGGGTTTTTTACTGGTGTTAAATCCACAGTACTGTGCTATTAGGATTGTTCTGTGGATGGCAAACAGTATTTTAGTGCATATTAAACAACGCTTTCTCTTTATTGTCTTTGCTTGTATTGCAACAGTGCAGAGAGACTTCGCCTATGATCTGTGGCCATTGAGCTGTGGCCTGGTTACAAATATCACAGAGTCCTCGTAACCAGGCTTAAGAATCAGCAAACACTGGGCAAGACAGGTAAGAGATTGGGAAATTATTTTTTTTGCAGTCATCTCACAGACTCAGGGACAAAGGCAAAGCAAATGGAGGGCTAAGTGTCTTACAGGAAAGCTGTAGTCAAACCATGTACTAGTCCACTACTTTCACTGCAGGTTTATCATCCCTGTCAGTGGGAGAATGAGGCACTGAGAACATCTCCAAGGTGTCTGCCTGCAGAAGCACAGGGAGAGGAGGGCACAGCTCTTCGCTTCGTTGCCATCTCCATGCAGACTGTAAATTTAGATTCAATCTCATAGGAAAGAGCTAGCATTTGTTCCAAGTAGGGCAACAGCCTCAGCAGCCACATTATCACAGTGGGAGAAGATTAGATTAAAGTGTGAACAACATGACATACTGCTCTTAAACAGTAAATACAAAATTCCTACCTCAGAGGTTTGGTATTTATGGGCATAACCGTATTAGAGCTGATGAAAGGTACAGTCACAACATGCTGTAGATCAACATAAGAACATAACTCTAAGCATACAGATTTTTGACAGGGCATTTATTGGGCACCGAGTGATGCAACTTCATTCTCATCCTGACACTTGAAATCTCCTGCCTCTTAACGAGAAATGACAGACCTATAAAATCAAATTGATTGGGTGAAGAGCTCCAGGCAAACGTATTAGTTCTAAAATCAATGACATTCTGAAACAGGTTGCTTTGCTTCCTTTGGTAAATAGCATCCATTTGTGATTAGAGATTGTGCTAGTAAACACATAACGACAATTAAACGCACGTAACATATCGACATAAAATTATCCTTCGCCGAACCCAAACTCCTGAGAATAAATGAACTCCAAAGTACGGAGTATTTTTACTGCTCAAGCTCAGCTGGTATTGCCTGACATTTATATATGCTGGGATGAGAGGTGTGTACAGCATACCGCAGCCCACGGAGCAGCCAGCCCCCACCATAAATGGTAAATGCAGCACAAAGTTTATTTCACCTTGTGATAGGTAATGATGAATGGGAAAACACTAACTTCTCCCTTCTCCAGCAGTTGCTAGAAATTTCAAATTTCTTTCTATATATCACTACAGAATTTCTGCAATGAAGACTTTTATGTATGTCGTTAGACAGCTGAGAATCACAAACCCTGCTGTAATTCTCTCTCAACTCGTCTCCAGATGTGCCACGTTCCTACACTGTCCACCCCCCTATCGTGGCCCTCTCTCAAAATTCTGCTCCCAGTGTGCAAAAGGATCAGTCTAAAAATCACTTAAGCCAATGCTTAGGCTTCATGGACTCCTACTGAGCCTTTGCTTAGTATTTCTTCTGAATCAGTGGTGCTATTGTGCATTGGAAAGAAGAATTAATGCTGTAATCTAATACCTGAGGTATTATTACAATGTTAATCAGGGAAGTACTTAAGCACTTGCTTCACTAAATCCTAAATCAGGGTCCTACTCTTTGGTCCAAATAATAAGAAGCATTTTTGCATCTGCCTAATTTTGAGCACAGAACTTTAACAAGACTAATCACATAATTACAGTTATGCTCCAGCTTAAGTGCTTTGCTTGATCAGAGCATTGGCTAGCAATTCTTTTTAAGCGTTCTGTGCTGCAAAGTAATTATTATCTCTAAAGCAACTGTTGTCACATCATCCGTCACATCCTCATCTTCCAATTTCTTTCTTTTTTGGAAACACCTGGCTCGAGTGTTGATCACACTGACATCAGTGGCAGTTTTGTTGCTGATGGCACTGTGATCAGAAACGTCCTCCACAGATTTCCACTGGGCTGGAGGGGCTGGGAAGAGGTTTGAATATTCACTAAAACACATTAATGCTTATTTTAACAGTGGATGATACAGGCAACATTTCAAAGATGCACATCAGCATTCCTAGCTCCCTGCTGTGCTTAAGGAAACAGAATTTCCAAGCATTAAAGCTTTTTCTGGTAGTTCCAATAGCCAGTTCAGACACAGGCTACTGTCACTCTATATGTATTTTTTCTTAAATAACCATGAGATGAGAGACAAGGTCATTTATGAAAAGTGGCTGTCACAGAAGAGGGCACGATTTTCATACACAGTTATTTTTAAAAGCATCAGGTTGTTTCTTTGAAGCTGACCCATGTGAACATATGATGAGGTGCTATTGGCACCCCTTTGCCTTTATTTCTAGACATCACCTGTCACCTCGTGGGACAGCTCACGACTGTGCCCCTCATGGCTCTGTAGCCCATGGCCTCACACGTCTCCAGGAGAACACGTTTTACCAAAATTTCTCCTGCCAACAGGCCAGCTGCCTGAAAGCCCTTCCACTCCTTACCAGCTGCCTCTGGCTACTCTCTCCAATGGCTCATGCACAATTTTCACACTGGACACTGTTTAGGGTTGTTCCCTTCACATGCACCTCCTGAGCATGGTCTTCCCAGGCCCTGCTTGTCCCTGTTGTGGCACAGGAGTCTCACACCCAACGCCCCAGAATCACAAACAAGTACCTGCAGTTTTTATAAAGGCTAAGTGATGCATGATCCTTTGCAGTAAGTGTGTTTGTGAGCCACATAAGTCTTTAACTACCTCTCAATAAAGTCCATGTATTCATTTGATTTTAAATGGTGAAAGGTAACCTGAAGTAGAATTTATCTTGGTCCACCATGAAGACAATGAGGCAATTGTCTTCAGTGGAGAAGTCACAACACTAAAATGTAAACACTTAACTAACACTTTTCATGTCTGTTGACTTTAATAGCTCTGTTGACCAAAAATAAATCAACAACAAAGACAGGTTATATCTTTAATATACTTGGTGAAATAAATAATTTGTGCTGCTGGGGTGTACTTTAGCCAAAATTTACAGTTATGAAATTCAAATTAATCCTTCCTCTAAGACCTAGAAGAAGAAAGCAATGTAACATCCTAAGTATTTAAAACCAAATACAATTTCAAATCTACAATAAAAATAAATTGGTTTATGCCATAATAGTCTGAATTATCTCAGAGTAAACTTCTACCTTGGTTTTAAATTTTTGCAGTCTACGTGTATTTGATTTTGCTACTTGACTCATGCATACATCATGAAATACTATTTTTTAAAATTCCTGATTAGCAGGAGCAGTAGCATTGGAAACTGATTGTATTTTCCTAGTAAAATATTGCAGAAAGGAATATTAAGTGGGCAGCTTTAATAAGTAGTTACAGTTACCTTACAGTGGAGGTTGTTTTTCCTCTCTGCATCAATTTGTAACTAGTTAAAAGGGGAGGTTAAATTCTGATTTCCCATTTCTTTATGTCCCTTTCAACACACACAGCCTCTCGTGGTACACATTTAACAGACAAACGAGGATTATGGGTGGAAAATCAAAGTATGTATCCAAGAAGACACGGTGAAATGGACTCCAGCCTGTTGTGTTTTGTCCAGGGACACACAGACATGGTACGTGGACGGGTGAGAAGAACCGACACGGTGAACAGCTTGAAGAAAACTGACTTACCTTCTTGTAGGCACACAGGTTTATCGCTGGGTTTCCAGCTCAGGGAGCCATTAAAGTGTCTCACACAAAGTTTTTTGGAAGTACCATTGAGCCTGTACCCTTCTTGGCAGTGGAACCGGACCACCACGCTTTCAAAGAAGACACCTGCGCTGGGCGTCTTGTAGCCATGTTCAGGAGCTCCAGGGTCAGCACACGCTTGCAGGTCATCAAACCCTGTGTCAGACAAAGAAACAATCAACCTGTGCTCATTTACTCCTCATGCTTTTTCCATCTTTATCCACTATCTTCATGAGGACCTTGCATCTCCCGTATCATCCCTAGCAACGCTGCTTGGGCACCAGGTACTCCAGAGCTGGGAGAGGACCCACGCCCAGCCACGGCTGAAATTCTCAGGTGACAGAAGTACTCCTGTCTTCTCACACAGCTACGGGGGAAGCAAAAGTCAACCGCACTCCTCGGTAGCTGCCCCGGATAAAAATAAAGCACTTGACCCAGCCTACCAGGGGGATTGCTCAGTAATGTATCTGTAATTACTTTTGGGGACTATGGGATTTTGGAGGTCTCATGCAGTCACTGGTAAGAATAATAATGTGTCAGAAGCAGAGAGGAAGAGGAAATAAAGGGGCATGAAACTTAACTGCCATCCAAAGACACGGCAATTGAAATAGGAGAACTGCTAAGTACAGGGAGATTTCGAGATGGGAGGGAGCTCTGCCACAGGGGAAAGGGAATCCACTGACATTGGATGAGTGCAACCCCCTTATGACTTTGGCTTGGTGGCCCTACCACACTTTCCAAACACTCTTATGGGAGTGCTGTATTACTTCATTGATAGCAGAAGGGAGTTTGTACAGTCCTTTACCTCTACAAAATTAACTGTAAAATAACAAACTAAACCCCAACAGTTGCAATCATTAAATGTGACTGTTTATCACTTTATCAAACTCATTTCAATGCCATTTGCATAAGTGGAAGCTTTTTTTACTGCAAAGCAGCAAAGGTTTAGTGCAGCACTGAACAAGGGCTGCATACAGAAGGAGCAAATAGCTTTGGAACAGGAACAGCGGGGGGGCAATTAATGCTGGCAGGAGGGATGGCTGGAAAATGTGAAAATCATTGCATGGTAGTTTTAATGTTTTGATTTTAAAAGAATGGTATCAGAGAGCCTGAGCCACTTCCTGCATGATAAGAATGAGATGCCTGCACAGTGCAGTCAGAGAGAAGGAAGATATTACACTGAAGGACTTTTGGAAATAAATCTCCGTTTCCCGAGGCTAAATCATTCCCTCTGCCAAGGGCTCGTTGTGACGCTGTGGCAGCCGAATGGAGAGCACTGAAGGTGATGAAGGGCTCTTCCATTTGAGCACTGAAGGTCTCTGCTCAGTCCCCTGGCTGACAGCTGCTAGTGGAGAAGCAGGAGGCCCACACCAAGCCACTGTGTCCTATGTCCCATTACCTGCTCCTGTGAGCAGAGGCAGGACACACTGTGGGGTCACCAGGGTGGATTGCACTTTCCTGATTTCCAGGTCCCGCGCTGAACTCCCCAACCAGGCTACAATTCCCAGGAGGTGACGTGATGGACAGAACCCAGCCCGAATTCCATGACCAACAGCCAGCCTGTGCCCCTCTGCAGTGCTCCAACACCCTTGGACCTCCATCTCCACCAGCATCCCCTCTCCTGGCTGAAACAGCAGAAGAGCAGCAGAGCAGCTGCTCCTGTGCAGCTCCTCCATCCAGTGCAGTTTGTCCTGGGAACTGAAGGGTCAGTGCAGTGACCAAGCCAAACACATCCCTGAATTCCACCCACGCCTGCTCATCTGCCACACAGCTCAAGTCCTCCAGTGCAAATCACCCCAGACTCTCTGTCATTTGCCAATGGGATGAACAAGGAGAAGCACAGTCATTATGATCATGGGATTACACGCTGTAGGCAATACTTATTAACAGAGAAAGGCTGTCTGTTTTTACTGGAGATTAAAAAGAAGCTCCTTATGCTTCAGACAGCAAACCCACATCCTTTAATAATGTCAGCAAAGATCTTAATTATTTCCCATTAAACCAAGGGATAACATGACATTTAGATCAATTTTGTTACTCCAGTAATCTCGAAATTTGCAGTCAGGCGAGGAATATTGTAACCCACCTTGAGATATGTGTCCTTTTTGACTAGCTGCAGCAGGGAAAAGTACACTACTGCCTACTACTTTGCCTCTGCAAGAACACAGAAAAAGGAAAGGTGCTGAGGTCACACACGATTTGCCTGGTAAAAAAGAAGAGCCAAGCTCATTTCTCAGTTTTCATTAAGTCAAATATGCAAAGTTAGAGATTTTGTGCCTGTCAGCACAAAACCCGACATGGAAGGCAAGAATGTTTTCTTCCCTGGTGCAGGCTAATTCTGTGACCCTACTGCCACTTTTCTGGTGACCCTTCACAAGCGAAGACTTCCATTCCTCCTAGGGGCCCTTTTGCAGTGTGTTGGTCTCTCAGGTTCTGTTTCTCGAGTGCAGTTAGAGAGCAGACAAATGGATCCCCAAGGGGAATTCCCAAGTAGAAACTGGAACACGAATGGGAAAATTGAATTATGCACCCTCTAGTTTCTACAGAGCCAGTAGCCAGCTGTTATTCAGCTACTGCATAAGAGATGACACATGGACTCGGCACAGGATCACCGCTTCCTTGCTTGTTCCTGAAGCAAGGAAGAAGGAAAAAGCCTCAGGGAAGAGCCAGTTAGGCAGATGGCACATGCACTACAGTAACATCCCATGGCAAAGCCAGGAAGGCAAAGCAAACGGAACCCTGACCCCACCTTAGCTCCATAAATAGCAACAGTAGACCCAGCCCAAATTGAAGCCCTACTGGAATCAGCTCCACCCTGTCAAAAATCTGTAAATATATGTCTTTAATGAGATACAGCTTGGTAACTTTTTTTCCCTCACAATCTTGGTTTTCTTTTCTTTTTCAAAACCGTGCATTTAAGACCAGCCACTCCAAGTTGTGATACAGTAACTTTCCAATGGTAGGAGCAATCCCACATTATAGATGAGATGCTATAGACATCTTATGCTCTGATCCCTTTAGAACCTGATGAAAAAAGCCAAAAAACTTCTCAGCCAGAGCCAAAATATAAGTGGAAGAGAAAGCCAATCTTGTGGCTATAATAAAAAGCTGCAAACCTTCAGGAAAAAGGTATATCAAATAAGATAAAAAGTAACTTCAAATTACAATGGATTCTGTTTCTTGACAAACCCTTCGATGACTCTTTGGGGAAAAGAAGGTTACTGGACTTTTTCTCATGGTTAAAAGGAGGGAAGGGGAAAGATCATCACCACCTACTAGTAAAAAATAGACACACTTGTTAATATAACACACTTGTTAAATAAAGTAGTAAACTTTCATGTTGCCTATATAGTAAAACTTCAGAAAGGCTAGCAGCCATCCTAATCAACACTACATCATTAGCAGCAACTTTATGGGATGCTGTTGCATGGCTTTAAATCTCTAAAGTAAAGACCACACGATTACTGCAGGAACTGACTATTTCAGTAATCAAAATAGGTTGATATTTGGTCCAAGTTGCAGACTTTCTGTATCACAGCACCTTTAAGGGATATTGTGTAAAATACCATGGACAATAATGTCTTCTTGTCAAGGTTAATGAGCATGTAAGCTCATCATCACCAACAAAGCATGCAGTTGATACAGAATATATTCTGGGTTTGGTATTTACCGATTTAATTTATATTTCTACAGTTGGGCCAACCAGAAAATAGCAATGCTCTTATTTTGGATAACCCTCAGGCAGATTATACGGGTGCTTACTTTACCTAAATTACTTGGTATTGTCAGTCAGGTAAAAGAATGTCAAGTTAATGAGAAGATTGAAAAATAAGCAATGCCCTCCTTGGGGTATAAAATGAACCATTGCAAACAACTTGACCAGATTGCTCCTAGAATCCTGCATTGTACATTCTCAAACATAAAATGATTCATCTCATCCCCAATGAAAAGCCTGAAATGTTGGAATCCAGGGGAAAATTACATATGTGTGATGACAAGAAATCATTATAGCCACAACTGAGCTTCAGACATGCCTAATAAAAGGCAGGAGGAGGAATCATCCGTTCATCCCATAAATCTGTTTTTCTGTTTCTTTTTCTCAGTTTCATGTTTTGTTTTCCTTGTTTGCCTCTTCCCTCACCTCCATTTCTTACAGCTCCTTGTAAATTCATGGTGCTGGCAAGGTGATTTCTAATCTAGATTTGATGGACTTCCTTGCCTCTAAAGCTGCTATAAAACATTTCACTGACACACTGATGATGCATGTGAGCTCAGAGCTGGCTGCACTCATTCTTAAACAGAGGTGTCACTCTCATTTCAGTTTGTCACATACACCCAGTGAATGAGAGGTGACAGATAATGTGCAATAATATTCAAGATAGAGAGTATTTTCAGTGTTTGTCTCCAGTAGGATGGAGAAGGGGCTTCTTGTGCATCAAGACCTGCTTTTGGGTTCACTAAATCTGTCTGAACCAGAAGCAGAGGGAGGCAGAGGCTGCCCAGACTGTGGCAGGACCAGACTGCCTGCGCGCACATTTCAGAAGGAGTCTGTAAACACTGCAGGAGCAGGTTATCTTAGGCCAGCTCTCAGTAAAAAGCCATTCTGGGACTAAAACAGAAGGGCCACGAGTGCAAACATGCCAAGGGCTTGCTTGTCTTGTACAAAGGAAAAGTCGTTTTCATCCCTTTAGGAGTTTCTGCCCCGTTTCTGTGAAAGCTGCATGGGCACAGCGCTGTGTGCCTCTGGCTGTTTATGCTTCCTTGCTGTTGGTGATGTTAATTGAACTATCCATGTACCCCAGGAACAAGAAAAGGAAGGATGTGCTTCGATTAGCATCTAGACTTGGAGGTGAAATTTAATTACAAAGCTATGATTTCATTAGCGAAATGCCTGCTAAAATCTAAACTCTCCTTAATCCCTGAAGGGTCACTAACGCTTAAGCTTCCCTGAGACTTCAGCAGCTTTGTAAAACCCTGCCCTGTTTAAGATGTGAATCACAGCCTCCCTTGCCATCCTTGCAGAACGCGCTCCCAACTCCCAGCACGGCTGGATATCCCTCCTCACTTGGCTAAGCCTTCCCCAGGGCAGCCTAACAAGCCACTGGAAGAAAGGGAGAAGTTCAGACTACTTTGTAGGAGAAACAGAACAGCAAAAAAGACCTCCAAGGGCAGGTATTTTCCTTAAGTCACAAGCTGATCTATCAAATCAAGAATACCATTAAGCTTCTTTATCCTTCTTGTAACACAAGAGCATCATTGCAGAAAAAAGGAAAATCAGTGTGTAATGCAGCTCATCAGCACCAAACTGACCCATCTGCAGTAAAAAATGAACATGCAAGCCTTGCATGAAGGGCAGCAGGCTCCAGGAGAGGCAACTGGTCATTCAAAAGGCTGGAAGGTTGACTCATTTGCAATTCCTTGTTTTCCTGATCTTTCATCTTGCCCCACGACCCTGGCCTCCCACCTGTATCCTCCTTCACCACAACTCACCCTAAGCCAACCCACCACCTGCCCTTGCACTCTCCTCCAAGACTGCCGTGCTCCCAAATCTTGCCCACCACCACGCTCACCACCTCCCTTGCCCCTCTTCTCAATGGGCCCTTGGAAAGGGGCCGTCACTCAGAGATGCTCCTAAGGGTGACGATCAGCTCAACCCTAAAATCCCTGCTCAGGTATGAGAAGTCCCCGGGCATTTTTGTGCTAAAACAAGCTGACATCTCCCTGGAAAGCCCAAGAATTGCTGCTCCCTCCAGAGCGGGTTCAGGGGAAGGAGTGTGAGGAGCCGTAAGCAGGATAAAGTGTCCTCAGAGGACAAAGTGGGTCTTCCAGGAACCACCCAGGAACTGCTTCTGCCTGGGAATCCCACCAGGGAGAAAGGAGCACAAGCTGCAGTGTCAGCAGGGCAGGTTCCTGGGCCCTGCACAGATGATTGCAGATGTAATAACAGCATCTTTATTTCAGGGGTCACGCCTCCAATTAGTTACTCCAATTACCACTCAACACTCACGGCTGACAGCACACCCCAGCTGGTGCCTGACCAGTGTCATACAGCAGGCAGCAAGCTGAATTTCCTACCCATGGAAGCCATCACCAGTTTTAATTTTGAACGTGAACCTTGGCACAGGATTCTTTTATTGCCTTGACATTAGGCTAATACCTGAGGAAAAACCACTTAAAATTGCTGGGAAAGGAAGGTGGTTCAGAATACAATCAGCAAAGCACTTCAGTGAACCCACAGAAAACTAAAGAGATGCATTTGTTTCTTCTGGAAAAGGAGTTTCTTCTAATTAACATCTTAAACAGCACAGGCCTATCCCCTTAATCACAACTTCTCACAATTAATATAGCTATGTCATCTTTGTAAATAAGCCATTTCATTTATAATGCAAGAAGCACTTGTTACTCCCAGGCTTTTGTAATCCAACAAGTCTGACTGCATAATTTATGAATCCTTATGAAATGTCATATGCTGCTCTGTGATCCTCTGAACTTGCCATCACTTAAATGAAAAACAAAAGGCAGAAAGCAAATTCACTGCTGGTTCTGCTGACTGAGCTCACTTCTGTGTTTTTGTTACAGAAAGTTACCATGGCTATCCTGGGATATGATTCAGGGTAAATAAAAGCCAATTTACCACACAATAAATCCCACAACCTCCTCCCAGCTCCTAAACTTTTAAACTGGATATTTATTTTTCCAACAAAGCCATTGAAAATGATAAAACTGGTACTCTGAGGCCTAGACTGGGGTAAGCTCAAATCAAGTATTAGGCAGAAATAATTAAAAACCTGAAGACAAAGTTTGGTCAGCTTTCTGCAAATATAGGGTGAATATTTTCCGAATCTCCATTTACTCAGCTAGTTCAGTTTAATGACTAGCTCTGTTCAAGCTGCAAACTCCACCAGGAATTAAAAAAAGTATAAAACCAGAGAGGTTTTTTCCTATTCTGTGAAAAAAAAAGCATGAGAGAATAAATGACTTCTTCAATTTCCAATAATATTTCATGTTTCTAAATTAATTTAAAATACAAAACGTGCTTAAACAAGCTTATCTGTGTGCATATTTATTATCATTAAGGTAATTTAAACTACTTTAAAATGATTCTTCTTGGAAATGGTAGTTCCACATTTCTTATGGGAACCTTGATCATCTATGAATTCTAATTTCTATCTATTTTATTTATTCTAGTTTCTATTTAATTTACTTATTCTATTTTATATCTATAAAAAACTCTAAACATGGTTTAACAAGGATGACTAAATTTTGAAAAAATCCAGTTTTAAAAAAATAATCAAACACCACCTTTTGCCATGATAAAAACAAGAATGCAGTAAATAGATGCCTCAGTAAATGGGCAAATACCTAACACAAACTCCTATTCATTTTGCTGATAAGGCACTGTAATAAAGATGATATTTACCAATGTGTGCTTGTAGACTGGTGACCCATAAGCATCATCGTAAGGAATTAAATATGTACAAATCCAGAATATAAAATATTAATACATCACTTATGCCAAGATTTTACTGATTTAAATGAATAAATGAGCTCATTACTTGGATTTAAACCAACCAACCCCAATTCTGTTTTCATCCCCAGATGTAACATTTTATATATTAGCTGTCTAAGGATTTCATTAGAGTTGCAATACTGTCAGTGTGGGATTCCAGCCTTAGGTCACTAAACTGGATTAATAACAACATAGAAAGCTACTAATAAAAAATGTGACAAATAAAATAAAACAATATTCCCGTAATTTCAAGAATGTTATGGGCCTGCTGTGTTTTTCAAAAAGCAGTATCTAAGTATTGTTGTTTATCTGTCCCATATTTTTAGCACTCTGGAAAAAATTAATTACCATGAGTTAGTTTAAACAATCTCAGTCTAGACAGGCAACCCTTAGGAAATATAACAAAAAAAAAAAAAAACAAACCATAAGAAATGAATCATGAGCTAGTTACTATAGTAATAGTTCTTCTAGACCAATAGCATATAATATTATTCATCACAGCAAATCCAAAGTGATGAAATGTCACACTGTTCAGCAGAGATCCTTGTTTCTAAAAGATGCAGGAATCAAATACTCAGGGGTATGAGTTGGGGGGTTGATATTTATGCTCTCATCAGCTACAGCCTTCCCTAGATAACACTATATTTTTATTGTACACCACAGTATGGTAATCCAACAATTTTTTGCTTTTCAGCTGTGTTGTATAAATCGATTTTATCGTTTCCCAAGACCAGGCAGAACTGGATATGGGGACAATCAGGATTAATGCGTGAATATTGTAATATTAAACTTTTAAATGAAATGCTCACTAGAGAAGACTGAGAGACAGGGGGTTTAAAAAGCTGGTACATGCTAAAACAGGAGAGCAGACAGACACTGTTCCCAGCTTTTGCAATGATTCCTTATCACAAATCCTCTGATGCCTCTGGGTACTCTGACAGCCCTCATGCCCTACAGTGATTTTTCCCTCTATGCACCTACCCATGAACCCATGGCCTTTCCTCTTAAATGGGGACCTCATCACAGCCATCCATTTTTTATTCAGCTTTTCCTCTGTATATGTTTTACTTGCAGGTACTCATTTACTTCGCCTTGCAAAGGTGGGATATTATTTACCTACAGGTCTAGAAGATCTTAAGGAAGATGAGGTGGCCTTGTGGGTTCACCAGGTATTTCCCACATGAGGACTGGCATTGCACCTTCCACATTTGCTTCAGATCACCCTACAAAGTATTTCTATTCAAGTAAAGCTTTCAGAAAACAAGCAGATAATATCCACTGGGAAAAAAAAAATAATACCTTTATTGATTTTGGTGCTAATCTGGACTCAAGGAGAACTACTTTTCCTCTATATTGGAAAGTTCCTGTCTGCTTCTGTGCTCTGCTAGTACTGTTAGCATAAAACATAAGTTTTACTCTGTTTCTCTTCATGAGAATGCATTTTCTGAAGAAAAATGGAACATAATCATCTTGCTCTTTTCCAAATATGTGATAAACCCCAAATTTGTACAGAAAGGCAGCAGGAGTTTGGCTGGGCACTAATAATGAGGTATTGTCGTGATATCCAAACACTTTTAACTTAACTTACTCATTCAAAGTGCTCTGTCCTGTGAGTTATTCTGTCCATACCGAGAAGACTGGAGAAATCAGTGGGAGGTTAGGATGATGCAGACACATTTTCCTTCCCTTTCTTTTTGATTTGTAATTGTGTTACACTTAATCCTCGTGTGCCCATTTTCCTGATAAAGTCCTTCCAAGGAATTCCCAACAGATAGAAAGCGATGGGAGGCTGCTCACAGCATCAGAACAAGCAACTCAAAGCGAAGTCACAGAAGAGCCAGAGAGCAAGATGGAAATATTTATAATTAAAATGCTGTGCAACTACACAGCCATCATGTTTAACCCCCTAAAAAAATTCCAGAAAAATGTCAATGACAAACTCCACTGGCATACTCAATCTTTGTGGCATCACCAAAAAATCATTGGTGTACAAAGTCCCTCTGGTGCAGTATTTCCCCTTTCAATGCAGTCTGTTTACCCTCTAGTGAGTTTTCTATCACTTCTCCAATTCTTCCATGACCCCAAATCTTCACAAATACTTTCCCTAGTGGCAGTTTACAAAAGTCAAGGTGGACAATATCTACTATATTTTCCATCCTTGGGAAACCAGCTGTTTTCTCAGGAGATTAACAGATTAACCTTTCCTTTAATACAGCTACATTTTATTTTATAATCATTTCATTCAAATCAATTCATTTTATTATCATACCTCCGATACTTTTAACCTCAATACCTTAAAACAACTCTAAAATCTCAAATTTTCCAAGTGAGAGAACCAAGTCCCTGATTGCCAGATCCTGTGGTTTTCCTTCTTTTTTTCTTTTTTTTTTTTTCCCTTTAATCTGTGAATATTACAGATAGTGTCTTAGGGAAATACTGGAAGTTGCTTCATTTCAGTTCTATGGCAGTGAATTTAGCCAGAAGAGGAGGAAGCTGAAGATGGAAGAGAAACCAAAGGAACTAGAGCAGGAACAGCAGGAGAGACTTGGCAAAGGTACAGAACTGGGATGTAGGGACATACAAAAATATGTTAGCCTGGAAGGTGACTGACAGCTGTTTGGATGGTGATACCAGTAGCAGGTCAGAGAGGAGGAGATGGGAACACAAGAAGCAGCCCAGTAGGGCTCCTAGGAGGCTAAAACACGGAACTGGAGAGGGACAAGAGGGAAGAGAGAAAGAGACCCTCAGTTACAGGCAACAGAGATGGGCAGTGCCTCGTAGGACACCTTTGGAACCTGGTAAGAACCTATGAGAGCCTCCTCAAAGTTTAATGGCCTACTCCTTTGGATCAGAAAAACCCAATATTTTTTTTCTGATGACATCTCTAAAAACTACAGACTCCGTAATGTACTCAGCGTTGACAACACTGAAGTCAAGACTGTCAGATCAAGTCTAACACAATTTTAAATAACATATACACGTCACTATTAGTCAGCTGAAAGATTGAGTTAGGGTATTCTTGTGCACAGATAATAGGTATTGCTGAGCTAGCTGATGCTCAAAATATTTTCATAAAAGCCAATCTGAAAATCATATATGCTAGTTAAATTTAAAGATTATGGGCTTTTGTTCTTCAGAAACCATTCACATCCCTACCTTTCATGAAAATAGGTTCTCATCATTTTGAAGAACCAGAGGAAGAATAAGCTGTTATTAAATCGTTGCGGTACTGTAAGTTGATTAACTGGGAACTAGGAAACGTCTAGAGCTAGTAAAGTGATAGTTCTTTGTTCTTATTCAAGGGACAGGAGTTTTAACCATATACGCAAGCAATTTATTTTCTGGTCCTAATAGATGATCATTTGAGGATTTCTGCAGCCTCTCTTTCCCCAGAGTGTTAGATGGTTCTTTTCAGAGCAACAGCTGCAGCAAACCTAGTTAAAATAAAGAGCAGGCAGCACACAGATCCATACATATGCTTTGCAGGAAACGGGCAGCATATCCAGATTTATATGTGTGCCACTCCCCTAGGATATCATAATTGTGCTTGTTCTTTTAATAACTTTAGGCTCCAGTGATCAGAATAAAAATTCTATGCTGAAGCTAATGCTTCATCCTTAGTTCACCTCACTACTCTGAATTATATAGTAAGCAGACTTAAATAAATGCAGGAATCTGGCCCCTTCCTTACAGCAGACTCCAGCCACGCACATAATAGATTGCCTGATTTAATTCAGGGTCCCTCTCTTCAAATCTTACTTTGTTTTTCCAAAATATTTGGCTCAGCCATTTCTTTCCGAGCCCGCCTTCCAGCATTTGGTGAATTGCAGCCTCCCTGATGGGAGCAGCACATCAAGCTTCCTAACTTGCAAGAGCAGTTGGGTTATTTAGAAAATCTCGTTCTTCCTAATTACTGTATCTACATCTTACATTTACAACCTCTTTCCCCAAATGTACCCCGAATAACTGAGTTAGTTGAGCAGCTTATTAAGTAGGCACAGCATTTCAGCAGCTACTGTGACTACAGCATACCAGTCCTAATCTAATGATTACATATGATTTTTTAATTCCTATAACCAAGCTGCAGATTACCTTGTAATGAAGACAGACTTATAGATTACCAGTATCCATGAGGGGCATTGAGACAAACAGAGGTCACAAGTAGCACAGGCTAATGGGACAGTGCTGAGCAGAAAGCCAAACCCCAGTCAGTCAGTGCCTGGTCCAGTGTGTCACACAACATCATGGCTAAAAGTGAGCTCAACATGCCTAAATATACTCCCATTTTCAGTTTCTGACCACCTTGAAAGGTTCTTTTCTTACATGATCTCACACTGTTGTGAACCTTATTTGAGACCAGAGATAACTGCTTTAGGAAGTTATAGAATCACAAAATGGTTTGGATTGGAAGGAATTTTGAAAACAATCTAGTTCCAGCCCCTGTACTACAGGCAGGGACACCCTTTCACCAGAGCAGGTTGTTAGAGCCCACTCCAACCAGGCCTTGAACACTTCCAGAAATGGGGCATCCACAGCTTCTCTGGGCAACCTGTGCCAGGGCCTCACCACCCAATTCTTGCAAAATTCTTGGAGGCCTTGCTGGATTAGGCAAGGCTATTTGTCTTTGTTACATGAAATACGTGGGTATTTTTTGCCTCCAGTAACTCAAAACCAGTTTCACAATAAAACTCTGAGCTTGGCTGTTGATAATGCTGGTGGAAAAAGAATATTGATATGGTCCCTACCAGTTCCCTGTATACTGCATTACGTAGACCCTTTTCTCTTCATCATTACCAGTCTTACTGTCCTCCTGAGAACAATCACGCCCCTTTGTTTCCATATCTCCTCTATCCTTAGTTAACTTTCTTCTGTGGCTCTGCTGGGTGCCACCTTCCAAACACTTCTCTTAAAATATTTTCCTTTCTTCCTTCCCGTGGATGGGAATCACCCAATATGACTTGACATCCACTGTCCGGTGCCAAAACTGCCTTGAATCCCATGTCTCTGTTTTTCCCAGTAATGTCTCTGCCATCGTGTCAATCTCTGCCAGGACCCTGAGGGCACTGACTGGCCCCACCTGGAAGCCCCGCTCACACCCTCTGCCCACAGCCAGGAGCTCCTGGTAGCTCAGCCTTGGGCTCCCAGACCTTGCCTGGGCTGTGCTCCATCAGCATATTCTGCTGCTCTGACTGGGTTCATCCCCTGGCTGCTTCTGGGGCTGCTCCTGGACCCCATCACCAGCCCCCAGCTCTGCTGAGGCCCTGAGGGACTGTGCCCTGGTAAGTGAGAGCACAGCCCCAGTTCCCTTCAATGTTTTCCTTTATTTTCCTTATGAATTTTAAGCCCCTCAGCCTGTTCTTCCTCAACATACGTCCCTATTCTCCATTTTTTCTGTGTCCTGATTTTCTTCCACATTCTCCCCAGGATATCGTTTTGGCTGCTTTGTTTTTTCTCAAGCTTGAATTTATCTTTTTGTGACACCTTCTTATTCCCCCACTTTTCCCCTTTCAAGTCCAGTTGTCTTTTAAACCCTACCTCAAAACTCCATTTAATTCATTTATTCAAGCTGCTTTCCCCTTTGAGGATTGTTCTCCATGAGCTCTTTGAGTTAAGGCAATAAAATCCACAGACAAGAAAGCGTCTTGCCACACTTGGTGGTCTCAGACATAGTCTGCCCTAACCTTGGACTGAAAACATTAATCTTTTAACTATTTGTTCCTGGAAAAAGCCACTTTCCTTCACATGTCATTCATTTTCTGTGAATATGTTGCTGTACCTATAAACAGAGAGGCTTTGATTGATCTGACCTGGCTTACTGTTAAGAGGTACTTGTTCCTGGGATGAAAAGAATTCTCTCTGCTCATGACTTCTGACTCAAGCCACTTGGTAGCCCACATGCTGCTCACCAAAGACGCATCAATCACCACACATCAGGCAGGAGTGACCTCCACAGGGAGTTACAAGTTCCCTCACTGAGATATCACACATGGCTTCACCTAAAGTTCGTTCCCACTCACAAAGCAGGCCTGTCCTCCAAGAACTTACACCTTCTGCTCTCGTAAAATGCAGCATTTTCTGCCTGATCAGCAACCTGCTGAAACGAGGCATGGAAATGGGAATAACTCTGTATTGTTTTTATTTTCCACTATCTTGATGGGAAAACTGTATAGATATATATGTCCTTGTGCATTTTAAAACTCAGTGTATTTCCTATGTCACAGATACAATTATACACACAGTACACCACATACACAAGTCTAACTGGGAACTGAGTGAAGGCTGAAGTAAAATAACTGTATCCCACGAAAAAATTGAGGAAACTGCTATTTCTCAAAGTCTCTGTATGCAATCCTGGCTGAAACATTTCAGCTTTCTCTCAGGAGGCAAGGGATGCTCTCTCAGCGTTATCAGCTGTTCTACATGGTATGGAAAAAATACAAGAACAGATACTCCAAATTGGGATGAGTTCAGCATTTTTTCTTACAGTTCATTTAATCAGTAATCAGGTAAACTCAATCTGGTGCCAAAAACCCACATGGTTACACTTACTTTTGAAACCCAGCGTACCCAAATGAGGGAGGAAATTGCTTTAGTGTGATTTATAACAGCAATGAAGAGTTATATTCTTTTTGGTAATGACATTGTGTGATATATTTTCTCTTTGGGGAAAAAGGTTCTGAAGTGTTTTAAGCTGTCTCATCTACCGTTAGAGACTCCAGCGAAACTGTGAAATCCTCACGAGAATCACGACTGTATAAAAATCCAGTTACAACCCACAGGCTTCTCTGCACTTTGGTTGTGGTTTTTTGTTGCAGATTCCAGGTTCCATCAAACTTTCATGGGGAATTTGCCAGTTTAATAACTCATTGGGCCATTTAAAGGCTTCAGCTGTACATTATGGCTGCTACGTTTGTGGGCAGCTTTTAGAGTGAAAGGGGAGAGGCAGAACACGACGAGGAGGGAGCGCAGCTTGTTCACAACCTACACAAAATGAGTGAACTGGACAGCACAAACTCCCAGCGTACAAATGGGAAGGGCACTACTTAAAACCAGTCCTTGCTTTGGCAACTGGGAGGGTCAGTGCCACTTCCAGGGCTGGCAGAGGCTGCCTGGAGCTGGTGTCTGTCCCACCCCCCTTGCACAGGTAGCGTGTGGCAGCAGAGCTGGGGCATCAGCCTGTGCACTCTCTTTGCCCATGAGATGAAATGCATTAGCTTCAACTTCCTGCAGCCACACTATTTACCAGATGGATTCCTAACAAACAGCAGAACCCAACTGCTGAATTATTTTACATATGCTTGGAAAGCCTGGGAGGAAAATAAACACAAAATAAATTACGAAAGGGAATTGAGTGATGCATTTTTGAGCGCAACAGACCCCATCATTATTTCAAAAAAACTCCGTGCATTACAATTCCATTTAAAAAAGTAAAAAATCAAAGGAGTTTCACACTCTAAGTGAGATAACGGGTCTAATTTTCACTCTGTAGAAATACGAATCCTGTTCCTATCTGAGCACCTGTTCATTAGCAATGGTTTACAAATGTGTTAAAGCTCATATTGTGCTGCAAATATGCTTCAGCTTTGCCTGCAAGAAATTCCCTTTTCCCTCTTCACTATGAATCTACATTGCTGCTTCTGTACAACAGCTACTATTATTGTTATTATTACTACTTTTTCTTTTGGTTTGGGCTTTCAATCTTAGGAGGTACTCTGCTTTTTCCAGCTGTTTTTTTTTTTTTTAAAGAAATCCAAATGAAATTAATGCAGCCACGAGAGGGAGCTTCTGATGTCTTTGTAGAGAAGAAAAAGCTATTGACAGTGACAGAGAAATTAATGAAAATAATTATAGTTGAGAAATTGAATTCCAAGAAGCAGTGACTTTGCCTTAAGACCAAATTCTATTTCAGTGTAAGGTTTTGTGGAAAGATGTAATTTATGGCATAACTGCCTCCTTTCAATATGCAAAGTATTCAGAGGAAGGACAAAAATCTGACTGGGATGAGAACAACTTTGATTAACTGTTGCTTAATGTAAAAATGCAGCAAGTCTTCAGCCACAGTGAGTAGCAGAAGGAACTCAGGCTACTCAAGAGAGCCAGCCCTTTGCAAGCAGATATTAATATATAAGTACAGGAGGGTAGCAGAAGAGTACCAGGTTTTCATTTTCTAGACTATGCTTGTCTATGTGTTTTTTTACGGATTTTGCAAAAGAAAACATGCAGCTTCTTTCCCGTGTGTGAAGTCTGTGTGAACACAGGTTTTATATATGTCACGGCTGCCTTGGCAAGAAGAGGGATGAAACCAGAGCTTTCCAGAAAAGACAGCAGAGCTTTCTCAGACCTCTCAACATCATGCATAACCCTATCATGTTCCCTAGACAGCTGACCTTCAAAATGTCATAAAAGTAGGCAATATTAAAAGTATGCTTCTACAGAGTAGCGTCTGTGCTTTATATCCTATTCCTGCCGTGGCTCTTCAGAAGAAACCTGCTTTAAAGCATATTTTGCTTAAAGGATAAAAAAAAGGCTATAGTATGTTTGCAACTAGTATCTTCAACAGCACACTTAGTGAAATATTCATCACTTGCTCTAGTCCCTGAACTACTTCTGAATTGCTTATGTCATTTTTTAGAAGATACCATATAAAGACTGCTTATGTTGGCATTTCTTAACTATCATCCTTCTAACCAAGAAATTTTGCCAGAGGGGCTTTACTTCCCAATTACAAAAATGTACATTTTAGTTTACTTGGTCTGGAGCTGTGGGACTTCCCTTTCTCTTCCTACTAATGGAGGAAAATACTGCCAGGGAAATACCAGACTGATTTCTCGGATGTATGGTACTTACCATACTCCCTCAAGATGCTTCTCGTGCATGCCAGGGGACTCAGTTCTGGGCTTTTCTTTCCCATAACTGGCACAAATATGCTACTGGAACCCACACCAGTAACACTGGTCAGTTGAAGCTATCTTTCATTCTCATATCCAAAATAACTCTGCACAGGCAACCCAAGGAGTAACACAGTGGGCACAATGAGATATTTAAAAAATCATGTCCTAATGTTTCCCAAAATCCAAAAAGATAAAAGAGATAAAATCAAGAGATAAAATCAGAGACAAAACAAGAACAGAAAATTAAAAAAGAAACAGAAAAAATTAAAATTTTTTTAAAAAAATTTTAAATGCTTCAGTACAAAGCTACAGGGCACTGAAAGTAAGGATTCCTACTGAAGCAGCTTTAGCTACAAGCCTCGCTGCCAACTCCACCTTCCCCAACACAGCACAATCCCTCTCGACTACACATCTGCTCATCACACCTAATATAATCTCAGTTATATAAGCAGCTCCAGCACAAGGCACTTGATATAAATGTTGATGTCATGGTGATTCTTAAAAACAACATTTCTATTAACATTCTGTCTTCAGCCTTCCCAGCTGGCTGACTGCAGACCATTTCCCAAGATGTTCCAGTTCTTCCCTGCAGAGCTTTCTCATGTATCTTAATAATAATTCATAACATTTCTATTGCACCTTTTACTTTGACTCCCACTGACATATTCAGCTGTGACTTCAGATCAGCAGTAATACTGTTGCAGCTGTGATTGCCTCCAGGATACATCAAGGCAACATTTGTCAAGAAAATAAATATATTTTACTAGACCAATTAAGATAATTATAAAAAACAGACCATCTCACAGCCACACAAGGCTTTCCTCGCAAAATCTGCTGTACTGTCTCTCCTGCAGTCATGAACTAGAAAATGCCTGCTTAATGGTGTGCTGGCCAGACGATTGAATTGACTGGGAATGTAACCTAACCTCGTTGCAGGGGTTACAAGTTTGCAAAGATTTTATATTTCGAACGGGGGGCAACATCTAATCAAAGTAGAAACATATTTTCAAAAGCACTTTTGCTCTCTCTCTCATCATCAGACTCTTCACTGACCTCTTCACCTTTTCATACATATGTGGATCAGTGAGTAACTATTTACATTATATGCTGAAAATTAAGAGGCCGAGAAATGCATGCCAGAACAAAGAAGAGAATGTAGATCAATCTAATGCTAAAGCAATCAGGGAGAAAATGCAGTGAAATCACTTTGCAGATCTGTTCCAGCATTTTCCCTCCCCAGTTTGAGGAACGAGTACAACAAGCAATCACTTGGCACTATAAATTAGCCTACCTCTATTAGCATACACACAAGGCCAAAAACCAGTGAGCAAACATCATGGAACATAGTCTAAAAAGTGTAAAAATTATTTTCTTTTTGGCAAGGATGTAAAATGCTATGAAGTAAAATAACAGAACTCTTAGTAGAGGGTGATTGCAAATTTCTCCCATTGGCCCAGCAGCTCTCTCTGATCCCAAGGAGTTAAATTCTACAACCAAGCACAGATCAACTTCCACAATCTCATCCAAAACCGGCACCTCTGATGAGACTGTGAAAGGTCATGAGGAGACCATGTGGGATACAGACATCTGAGCAACCGGAAAATCCATTTTACATGTGTGAGTTCATTTAATTATCTACTTAGATGGCAGGAATCTCTTGTCACCGTTGAACTAAGGTCATTGAATCATGAGCTTAAAATACAGCATTCTTCATTCCTCTGTCCAGATTCAAGGTTTCAAGGCCAGCGTGGCTTTTATGTAACCAACTCTGCGATGCTGCCAACAGAGCAGTCATTTCATTGCTACACAGCCAAAATGTATCCACACCTTCAGAATCAGATATGGGAAGAAATGTCTCAAAATGCATGTATGTTTGTGAAATCAGTCACTCTGCAACTTCTGAAAATCTTTATTTCTGTGTGGTGTGTGCTTGCCGTATTTGAGAGATGTCTTGTATGGTCTGTGCAATGGAGAATTACATCTAGGACTGTCTGCTAGACAACACCTAACTGTAATAGCCAGCATATTCCAATGAAAGCCAGTTCATTTGACCTTCTGCATCTTGTTTTAACCAAGCTGGGAACACTCCTGCTATGCCATCTGTTCCTACCACGGAAGCAGAGTCACAAGGACAGTGAAGAAGACGAGCTGTGCCTCAGCAGTTCGGTCCAACTTGAGCCAAGGCAGCATACGGTCATGGTGTGTGTTCATCAAGACACAAGTGCAACGAGCTTCCTAATTTCAGCTGAGGACGGCAGCCAGCCTATGCTAAAAACAACTGTGTCACTCATAACAGCAATAACAAGGGTGGTAATAGTAACAGCAAACCACAATAGCACTGCCGTGCCTAATGTCTTTATAGTTTTAATTTTCTGTCATTCCCTTCGCTTACATTGCAAGACAGATCTTTAACTCTGGACTGACAGGGTTGCTAAATTGTTTCACCCCGACCAAGTGCTTCATTTATCAGGACTAAAGTTAGAAGAGATATGAAAGGGGAGGAAGAATAGTTACACGTGGCCAAAATTAAGTATTTCTTAGGCCATACTTCCAGGCTGGAATTATCCAGGTTCTGGAACATAAGCAAAAATGTCCACATGTGTGTATACAAATCTTGCTGGATACACTTAAAGTTTCAAATAGCAGGTCTGAGATCTTCATTTGCTTCTCTATGTTATGAGTACCCCACAGCCTTGCACCCAGCTTGCTGTAAGTCCATGTACTTTGGACATGACCTGCACATCAAATTCAGCATTTCCATAACGATACAATGTCTGTATAACGGAGTGTGTCTCCCACACTTCCTGTTTCCCTGACAGGACTGATGGACAAGTCTGACAGAGAGGCTTCCACTGATGTGTGTTGATATTTGGTATATCACAGAACAGCAGAACTGCTGAGGCTGGAAGAAACCCTCTGATCATGTAGTCCACAGCCCCAGCTCAACCAGGACAGCTAGGGCAGGCTGCCCAGGACTGTGTCCAGTACCGTGAGTATCTCCTCAGATGGAGACTCCACCACCTCTCTGGGAAACCAAGGCTTGGTCACCCCCACAATAAAAACCTGTTGCTCAGAGGAAACCTCCTGTGTTTCAGTTTGTACCTTTTACCTGGAGTGCTGCCCCTGGGCACCACTGAAAGCCTGGCTCTGTCTTCTTTGTGCTCCCCATTCAGGTTATTTTTACACATCGGTAAGAGCTTCCCTGAGCTTTCTCTCCTCCAGGCTGAACAGTCTCAGCTCTCCTGGCCTCTCCACATAGGAAACAAGCTCCAGTGCCTCTCTCTTCCCAGGACAGCCCAGGATGCTGTTGGCTGCCTTTGCTGCAAGGGCACACTGCTGGCTCATGGTCACCTTCATGTCCACCAGGACCCCAGGCTCCCTCTCTCCCAAGCTGCTTTCTATCTGCTCAGCCACAGACTGACTAATTACACTTGTAAGTGTCTGAAAATGAACTCCCCTTTAAAATGTGTTTCTGCATAACACCAGACTTGGATGTTGATGCACAAATGGCAAAGAAAAAAGAGATCCTTTAAGACCAGACCAGGCAGTAGAATTTGTTACAGCCAACTGTGAAGTGTTGATGAGTCAAACATGAGACTTAAAGTGGAGTGCTCAGCTTGCAGCTACCCTGACTTAAAACATTCCTCTCAGACATTCACATAGGACCAGAACAGACAGCTACAGTCTTCTGCTTTGAAAACATCTCCCTGGTGCAGCTTGATAAGATTCCACTCTCTCCTGTACAACAAAAGAAGGTAAATAAATACCTGTGAACACCAGTTTTATGCCTCCTATGAAAGACAACTCATCTTCAACCTTCTACATCCGTCATTTCAAACACGGAGATGAAACTTTCACTGGGCTATCTCAATTCCCGAGCCTTTACAAGGGAAAAGAGAATCCTTGAAAAGGAAAATATTCTACAAAATTTGCTACATCATGAAGATTGCTTCCAATCAAAGGCAAGTGGCCAGCAGCCTATTGCAATCTGAAGGGTCTTCTGGATTCTTAATTCAATATCCACATGGCTTCTGTAACTATAAAGCCTCCTTCCATGGTTAAAGGCTTCATCCATGACTTGAAGATGTGGCCAAAGCACACTACATCTTTCTCTGGATCAGCTCTGGATCTTCTGGATCAACTACCCTATCCCACTGTACGTGGTGGCAGACGGAAGCTACACAGTTCATAACTAAGGGAAGGAAGAAGACATTCCCAATGACCCAGGAACCAAATCACGTAGTCAGAAGGTTGCATCCTCTCCTGAAATTGCCCCTTCATGACCACAGCAGTGTTCTTAGGATCAAGATTCCAAAGGCAAGACCTGCAATACAACAGATGCAGCGACAAAGGGTGGCAGAATTCCACCTCCTCTGCTGAGATCTCACCTACAGAATATGATTGTGATCTCAAAACTCACCATTACCAGAATGAAGCAAAAGGCTCATGTCACAATAGCTCACGATTCTATAGGAATTTTCTCAATGAGAATAAATGAAAAAGCATCAATAAAAATTTTGCCACACTGCACTCTTGCTTAATGCACTGCAGAGGAAAGGGGGAATATATATGGTCAGCGCTTCCTTTTCTGACCTTTTTTTCCACAGAAAGCTCCAGTCTTAGACATCTGCACCCATTACACAGGTGGACAAGGGCAAACAGGTTAAAAACGTGAAAGTCTAAGTGCGTGGTTCACAATATTTATGCAGTTCTCTCTCAATGCAAAATTCTACTGATATCAGTCAGATTAATTCTTTTGTTGAAAAATGAATGCAGGATTGATTACCTACGATCTCTGCATCTCAAAGGACTGTACCTAGTACAAGGACAGATGGTAAGCCACAAGTGATCACACCCTACTTCCAGGAGATTGAGAAGACAGTGATTTAGAAAGTGCTAGTCTTCAAGAGGCATTCAAAATAAAGAATATCTTGAGTGTTCAGTTTTGAGGATGATTCTAAAGAAATATGTGATTTATTTAACATATTTCACAATTTACATCTTTATAACTCCGGACCTGTTATATAAGTCAGAACTTTCCAGAGTCTGAAACAGAGCAATCAGAAACCACGTGTGCATGATTGCTTATAAAACCAAAATGTTGTATAAAACACATACAGGGTATTAAGGAAACTGAGGTGGGAGACCAGCGCCACTAATTTCTTCAGCCTACACAGACATATGCCCAAAGGATAAAACTATCATCCTCTAGATATTATATCTATTCTGCACCGTTTTAATTTCTAAGTAGTCAGATCTTTTGCCCAGGGAGTCTTCCAACTTGGCACTGCTAACACAGCCCTGGAAAAATCACATATTCGTTTCAAAATGGAACAGAAACACAATTTACTAACAATTACTTCAGCTACTTATTCCTCCAGATTTCAAATATGAAGCCACAGCTTTGCACCCCTGAAACAAACTCGCCTTGCAGGCAGGATATGGGTTGGATTCTCACCACTGTGTCCCAGTGAACCACGGGACACAGTGGTGAGTGGTGGTGTCCCGAGGTGCACAGGGGACATCTCAGCTGCTCCTGCATGACAAGTCCCAAATGCAGTGGAATCGCAGTGGATCAGCCCATTGGGGGCAGACTAGGGACAGGCACTGCCTTCATTTCGCACAGCAGCTGTTTGGTGTGGCCATACAGACCTGAGAACAAGACAAATCCAACACTATGGCAACTGATTCCAAGAGTACTTGGAGGCACAAGCAGCCCCTGGAGAATTCACGTGGCGAGGCCAGAGCAGGAACAGCATCTGTGAGCAGAAGTGGGGACCACTTCAGAATGGGACGAGTGCCCTCCTGCCATGCAGGAGACATATGCATGAATAGTGAGGTGTTCATGCTGAATAATCAATCTTAGGAACTGTCACCTGCTCAGGTGGAGTGGATGGAAGAGCCATGCTTAAATAAATATAACCTGTTTGATTTAAAAAATCACTGCCTCCAGGAAACACTTGAGTATATATTTACATGAAGAACAGAAGAATGAGTAGGCAGAATACAATATTCCACTTCATTCCAGAAGCACATTGCATAAAAATCCCACAAATACAAGTCTGGAGCGATGTCAAGATTATTTCACTGCCTACTTAAAACCTGCAATTTTGCTGTTAAGCTTGATGTTTGGAGCAAGATTCGTTAATGGTCTAACAAGAGGTGAAACCACCCACAGAACACAGTCGGTTTGGGTAGCAAGGGACACATGACCTCACCCAGGGGCCCTGGGAGAGGTTCTCAATTCAGAGTCAGAAGCTGGATTCAAAAGCAGGGAGACATCACTAAGAGCCACTGCTGTTAAAGGGGAGAGACAATGCAGGCACTGCCCTTGTTAAGCAGGCAGCAGGTCTGTGAGCAGTTTTGCAGGCAGAGTAAAGCAGAACTGAACAGCCTGGCTGAAGAGGAGTCCTCTCAGGGGCTTGGCTAAGGGCATCAGACTGTGTAGTTCCAGTTCTTAACATTTATCCATTTAGAAACCTTTTCGGCTTAGGTCGTTCAACTCATAGCATGTACAGCATCATCTATTGACAAATAATCTTTATAACATTTAAGCAGAGGAGCACATCTACTAAAAAACTGTCAGATTTAATATTTTTCTGCTTGCAGCTGACTCATTATGTGACCCGAACTTTATATTTAAATCCAGTGTGTGTGTGTGCAGTATGTCTCTTGGTATTTGCTTTGCTTTTTCAAATATGTTGTTCAGTGAAAAATGTTCTGCTGTACAAGCCAAAGATGCTGAACACAGTAAGTCACTGTCAGTCTTAAAATACATACTAACTTTTCAACTGCTACATTGCATAAATAGGTATTTAGAGGCTGTTTAAAAGCAGATTATTTATGTAACATTTCATAATAAATCCTGTAGCAACAGTACCATTTTCATGCAAATGTGAACTGAATGCCTTTTAAAAATATACTCCTTTTGTCTAATATACTTACACAAAGGTAAAGCAGTTCAGAAAACAAAGTGTTACCGAGCTGTGCAGTTTTCAACATACATCAGCTTCAATCTTGTGAATATATTGGGTCAGATTCAGCTGTGTCACAAGTCCAGAGATGCCAGAATATTCTGTAATTAGTATTTCCTGCCTTTGCAGAACGCTGGGCAGATGGTCACATTTTAAAGACATTTCAGTACAGTGGCCAGAAGTCCTTCCTCACTAATGTGAGGTGCCATATGATTGAGGGGTCTTAGGTCAGGATCCGGTTTCAAAAAATGGTACAAAATCACAACTTCCATGGACTTTAACTAGAAATTTGGGATAAATCACCTCTGAAAATGAAGTCATTCAATCAAATCAGTGGTCTCCAATGCTTTTTTTTTTCACATTTATAACATTTGATCTTGAAATGCCACCTCGTGTGTCAGGGCTCAGCCTCAGGCAAAGATTTTTCACTAAGCGGGAAAATAAGTGCTTAGAGGACAAACTCCGTAACCTAAAAGAAATTCAAGCCATCAGCTGTGCAAATAAACTGAAGTCATAATCCAGCCTTCACAGAGACCCAGGGTCTCCCCTGCTTAGTTTTATAAGTTACAGGATCAAGTAGGGAAGAAAAGTTCTGCTGTGTAGGCATTAGCCTGCCACAACTGAATTCTATTGAACAGAAATATCAATCTCTAAATTGTCACTAAGAAAATTGAAAAGTGAGCTAAATTTTATATTTTCAAATGTTTTCAGTGTATCTCTAAAAGTATGATCCTAAATGGATTATCCATGGGACAATCTGTGCAGAGCCAGGAGTTGGACTTCCACGATCTTTGTGGGCCCCTTCCAACTCAGAATATTCTACAGTAAGAAATTGTTCCATGAAAATTTGGAAACTGAATTTCTCTACTTAATTGCGACATTTTACTTCTGATGCAGAACTCCTGCGGTCTTCACTGAACCAGGCAACACTCCGAAAATACCCAGGGGAGGCCACAGCAGCCTTGTGGGACAACTGGTGCTAAATGTAAAACTTCCAGGGACGGCAGAACAATTCCCTCTCTTTGCTGACTCAGTACCGGCTTTTCCTTCAACGCTGACAGCAATTACTGGGAATTAGTGTCAAGTGGCCTCGGGCTGTGGGACAGACAGGTATCCCTCAAGAGTATGCTAAGAGAAGGGCTCCAGGTGAAAGCAGCTCCAGATTGGGAGCTAACAAGTGCTGACCTACTGAAGGAAGAAGGATCGATGATCAAATATAAATCCCTGTCGTGCTCAGCCCTCTTGAATATACAACCATTCAATATTAATTTTCCTTTTTTTTACAAGCTGACATTTCAACCCCCCGCTCCTATTTCTGGCTGCATAATTTTGCATCCTCTATTCCCCATGTATAAAGAACAGGATTCTTGTGTACAAGTATATCTTTTCCCCAGCAATGCATTAAGGAGTGGGAGTTCACATATGTGTAAGGCATATGTGTCAGCATTCACCCACATTTAACATTTTTGGGTTGTCAGTGGCTAGGTCTGTGTGCAAGTAATCATAAGACAGGTTGAGACACAACATGGAAATCTGTCCCATCTGCAAAACTGAATCAATCATGTGCTGTCAGCAGAGATTTAGCTCACAAAGAGCTTGACTCTTACAACGTGTTATTGACTTAAAGGCCGTGTTGGTAAAGAAAATGGTATAAATTAAGGCATTTCTCACCACAGTATTATATCCTTCATTGAAATGTCTCACAGAGGGGCAAGCAAACAAAAAACAGGGCTGTCCAAAAATGTCAGGTCTGTAGTTCAGTGACCACTGCTAAACCAAGAGGACTGGGATTCTTTGGGCAACTCACCTTACAAACATCAGGAATACTATCTGGGGTTTTTTTACCTGCCAGCTCAGGGGTTTTTGCATCCAAATAGTGTATTGCAGTTGACACAATTTCTTCTCTCTGAGGAGCAGAGAGAAAAGAAGTCTTCTGAGTTGTGTTTCGCTGTCTGCTCAGGGGATCTGAGGAAGCAGGGAGAACAGATGGGCAAAGTAGCATGTGCAAAAGAATCTCTGAACCCAGCAAGTCACTCAACAGAAGACCTAGAAGGGACTCTTCAGCTGTCACTTTCCCAGAGGTATCACATAACATTTTTGAGGCTGGGTTTTGGGATTTTTTTTTTTTTTTTTTTTTTTGTCACAGGCATTTTAATATATCAAGCTGAAAATGAGGGTATCTGTGCGACTCTGGGCATTGACAGCATTCAGGTAGTCCAAGAAACCAACAGGCTCTGTCCACTGGGCCACAAATAATGACCTTCCAGGAAAGAGCTGTGACTCCAGAACTGCCCAATTCTGCTATACAGAAATCACTACAATGAGCATGGGGAGGGTACAGCTGAGTTCTGTTCCCACCATCACATTTTATTTCCCGAGTCTGGGTAGCTCCTCACAAGAAGAAGGAATTACATCCTAGCAGCATTTGCCACCCACAGACCCTGACAGATTTAGCAAGAGGCACGGTGATTCAGTACACAGAGAGTGGATTAAAAATAGTGACGTGGCTAAGTTGCCTCCACTGCGTCTCTAAACACTGGCAGCCTCAAAGCAGCCACTTACAACACTTGAAAACTATCTGTGCTGTTGCAATTGTGTGTCCACACACCAAGGCCATGAAACAACTCCTAGACATGAAGGCAACGAGGCCAGAAAAAAGACAATCTGGCCAAAAATCCCAATTGTACAGATAGTTACTGAACAAAACCACTACTTCCTACTCCACGCATTACAGCTTTAAAAACGAGTGAGTCAAGAAGGCAAGTGGAGAGAGCAGCACAGCACAAACTCAGTAGCATCACTGTGCCCCAGGATATAATAAAATGGATAGAGAAGAGCTCAAATATACAGAGAGACTGTTCTGCTTCCACTATCTGCAATCAGTATGTTTGTTCTGGGATAAAACAAGCATCCATAATCAATACTGAAGGAATGCTGGACCGAGTAGCATATTCTTGAGCAACTGATCAAGAAATAATTTATCCCTGTCTTGCCCTTGTAAGAATGCCAAGGTCAGCGTCACTTTAGGTTATCAGCTGTTGGAAGTGCTGGCTAAGTTAAACTGCCTAGAGCAAGCTTTAAACTTACATACCCGACTTCTTTGACAAAATGTCTGTGTTTTACTTTATCTGAATTTGCAATCCCCTGATAATGCAAGGCACATTCTTCCACTGTGCTCCTTATTCTGTGCCCTTACTTCCCTTTTCGGCTCAGACAAGTCTTCCACATGTAGCAGACCAAGACTTCACTACAGAGAACATACAAGCATCCCTCTGTTGACATTCACTACCATATGTCCCTCTTAAGAGATAATTCAAATTAGATTTAAATCCTGGTAAGGTGGGGTTTTTCCATTAAAAGGTTGCTGCAATTTCTTAAAGTGATTTAAATTTCTTTTTTTCTTCCATTCACCATAAAACCAGTAATCTCCCTATCAAGTATGCTGCATCATCATTATGAGCCACAGATTAGGACCTAAACCCCACTATGCAGTAACCTGAATGCAGCTTTTTTCTTTGGTCACAGTCTTAGCAAGTGTTCCAAAGGCAGTAGTACCCCTCTGGTTTGCCCCATACCTTCACAGTAGCTCACGCCCTTCGTTTCACTGAAAGTTTAGGGACTTCAGGCTTAAGTTTATTACTAAGCTAATTCTAAAGCAGTTCTTAAACTCCAAAGTCACATCACTGCTTTTTTTAAGGTGTAAACATGTTTTTTCCTTCAAATCTGACAGCATCACCACTCACCTTTACTCAGAAATTCAATGTTAGAAACTGGAACTGCTTGGGTGCAACGGAGGATTTTAATGACCAGGTATTCCCCAGGTAACCCTGGCAGGAGCAGAGGCCAGGCAGCCTGGTGGGCTTTGCAGCACTCCATGAGATTAGGAGCAAAAGCCTTCAGACATCAGTGCACTTTTACAAACTGAATCTGGATCAGTTATTCCACGGGAAAACGCGATTTTTCCTTTATCATACCAGTACTACCAAATGTCTCACCTCCGAAGATCATTCTTTAATCATAAAATAACTAGCACTCTGAAGGAAAATGGAGAAAATATTTATACTTTAAACAGCACAAACCAAATCCACAGACTTCTGTGTTGCTGTTTCAGTCAAATCAGTCACATTTTCTACTTTGGCTGTTTCCAGCAAAAATTCAAGCAGCAAAGTCTCTGTCCTGTGCAAGGGCCTGGAGAGTACCAGAAGAGCAGAGCGCCATTCTCTCAAGGAATGATCCTATTATGAATAGAAGCCAAACAGATGCAAGGCATCTTGCTGAAACGTGGTTAAAAACAGAAAGACGAACATTAAACCTGCCAGCAATATCAGATTGTTCAACAAAAGGCACAGCTGGTATGGAAAGATGAACCTTTGCTCCACTGTCTCCTCTTCAGAGCTAAAAATAATAGTGAGTCATGCCAGTAGCAGTTTTACTATTTAGCTTTACAGATTCAGGTCATTAGGCTTGGATGCATAGAATTACTCCCTTCCTACCACAGATCGTATGAACGGATAGTAAGGAACACTCAGGACTGGACACTGACCAGCCCTTGCCTTCAAAACTCATTAAGATAGCCCAGAACAAACCAAATGACCACAGTCGAGTCCCATCAGAGAGTCAAGAGGGAAACTACCATTACAACTAGGAAAAAAAAGGAAGTTTGACATAAAGCTCTGAATACTACATCCCTTGACTACATTTTCCCCATCTAGCACATCCCTGTCTTGTTTTTCTGACTCTCTTTTTGTATTTCTGATCAAGGCAAATGGTTAAAAAGTGTGCATGAAGATATTTTTTAAAAGCTACTTGATCTAGACAGGGAGAGACCAGATGATTGGGAGAAGGCTGTATGGGAGCCAAATTACAAAAAGAGACATACCAAACATTTTTTAATTGCCTTGTAGCTTCCCAGAGAATCTCCCAGAAAAGGCACTAGTCCACCCGTTCATTTTATTTTCAGGTAAGTACTTTTAAAAATAAGTCAGAGGAAGAGATAAGTATGGACTGACAAGGATGTAAGGGAGAAAGAAAGAACAAGTGGTCTTCAGATGCTGACAGGAGAGGCTGTACATCCAACCAGAAGGACCAGCATTATCCCGTGCTGTAGAAAAAGCAGATTTTCCTCATCCCCGCATGTAAATTGAGGAGGGCATCATTTTAGAACTGTCGTATGAGGTCAAATCCCTTCCCTCCCTCCTCCATTCCCAAGGTCAAGTGTAGGAGGTAATACAGAGGATCCAGATTTGCTCTTTTAGGGCATTGGGCTGTGCCACTGGTGCCCAGAGTCCCCACGACCTGAATGACTGCCTTGGAGCGAAATAGGAAATTCACGGGAGAGATGGAAAGCTGATGACTGGGAAAATCCCTACATCATCCTATTTCCAAACACGTTCAGATCAGGGAAAAACCAGCAAATGGATTTCCAAGCTAACAAACAGCAGTCTCGTGTTAACATTCAGAGGAAGCTGCCAATCCCATTGGCTCCTGAAACCCTGCTGCAGCTCCCTGCACCGCCTTGGGTTCGTACTTCAGCGGAGATTTTATGATAACAGAACCATTTGACTGCAAGGACAGAAAATATCAGCATATGGAAAATATTTTTTGCAACACTAGAGGTACATATGCATTACCAAAGGACTTTTCCCTCTCCAATAAAACAACCAAAGAATTAAACTGAGATTAAGTATGGCAAAAAGGGATCATAAACAGCAAATGCTAAGATAACTGCAGAGTTGCAGCTGGGAGCTGCTACATTGTTTCTGTGGAAAAAATAATTATCAGATCAGATTTACAAAATATATAAAAAATCAGATAAGATTTATAACTGTTTTCCCTGAAAGTCTGCATTTTTAAATCACAGCTTTAAACAGGCCATGATGGCAAATGTCATGAATCATTTACCTGTGATACTAATGCACTGCAGCAAAACCTCTAGTTGACATAATTCTGAGCTACTTTAAATGAGTGCCCCCTAACATTTATTAATATTCTAATAATGCTGCCATTCTAAAAAAAAAAAAAGTTCAAAACACTCTTTTTTTTCAGTCCCATAACCTTGGCCTGGCTGACATACTGACTTCCTGGGCAGCATAGATCTACCTACTCTAAGTACAAGGTTTCTCAGACAGCCTTTTGGAAGAACCAAGAAAACTCTTTGACATGCAGAATCCAGGGTTAAAAAATACACCTATTGGCAGCATCCAGGAAATACACCTCCTAGTACATCAAGGCCACTGTAGAAAGGCATCTTTCATCTTGGTTTTGACAAAATTCCTCTCCCCGCAGTGAACGCAATTTATCTGATGGATTTCTCTTTGAAATGAGGAATGAAGTCCATCTCCGTAACGTTACTGAATATGAAATAAAAATGAAATAGAATCTAAATATACCCAACACTATCCCGCTCTCCATCCCTCACATGAATCCAGAATCACTCTTGTGCCTAAACAGAAGCATTAGAGGCAGCGCTCATCCATATTTCAGTGTAAAAAGCAACCTTGTAAATGCTAAGAACCAGCATAAGAACTTTGGAAAGACTGTCAATGAGAGTAGTATATTTTTTGCTGTTTCATTTCTGGGTTGTGGTTTGGTTTTTTTTTTAGTTTCTCACTCTTATTCAGCATATATGCATACATCTCTATTTATCTTCCTCCCTACCCATAAGATTCTTAAGGGGCATGCTAAATGCACGGATGCATGCCAAGACAGATATGTACCCCTCCTTTATAATCAGATGCCCCTTCCTGCAATTTCTTCCACTGGCATCCCTTACAGCCACTGTGCAGGGGTGTGTCCCATCATGACCTAATTTCCAAGAGATCACTGGCATAATGGACTTGGGCTTCATCTACACACATTGTGCAATCGTTCATATATTTTATCTGGAGAATAGTTTCACTGGCATTTTCCCTTTGAATTAAAATATCCTAGCCTCTACAGACCAGCCTAGTCTTGACAAAACCAGTCCTAAACTGTACGGTTCTTGTGCTGGTCTCTCAGACAGAAGCGCTGGGTAAGGGCAGCAGTGACAGGTGATGCACAGGCTACCAGCAAGGAAGGACTCTGCTTGTCTTGAAAGGTGGCTTCCTCCATCTGGGCAAACATTTCTGAGTGTCAAAAGAGAAGGGGGCAAGGGCTGAAACAACAGCCTCACTTGTTGGGACATGAATCCCACCGTGCAGAGCAAGGGGCAGCTCTAAACTGTGAGAAGTGCACTGTCACAACCATGTCACACCCTCCAGCTCACCCCTGTAACTCCAGAGGGTATTAACCTGGAATTACATCTAAAGAAAAGAGACTGTATCCTCCATACCTTTTCCCTGGCCCCACAGAGGAACCTCAGGCCTTGGAGAAGAGAACAAGGAGTGCAGGAAAAAGAGCATGTGATGTTATGAGTCAGCAATGGAAAGAACTGCCCAGGATGATTATCTCTGAACCCAAGGAGGGATAGAGCAGGACCCAGGATTGTGGTTGCAGCTGCTTGGTGCTCCCCCAGAATGGTTGTGACTGTACTTTGAGGGGTCATGGTCCCCCTTCAGAGAAGAGAAGAATGTTCTGCACTTTTACAAGATCAAGACAAATGCCTGTGTATTTTAATTTTTACTATTGCTCATGATACCATCATTTTATCTTAATTCCTTCAAGATTACTGCAAAGCTGGTAATTGCAATCAAGCTATTTTATAAGTCCAATTTACAGGAGACCAAATTATTTATTATTTATTTTCAGTTCTAAGTGGATCATTTGTGTTTTCTCTGACTGAGACGATGTGTACAAAATATCCCTAAAAATGTCAACTAAGTGGAGAGATACAGAAAAATGCCTCTCTGTCTCATAAGTACCCATTGCTTTCAGAATACAAATCATTCTTACACAAACACAGCAATAGCATGCTTCCACAGAGTATTAGAAATACATAAAAAACCTCACTGTATGCCATGAATTTCTTACAGCTAAAAGATTCACCCAAGCGAGCAGTGCTGTTGACTTCAGTCCCCACACCATTGCAGACCTCCTTTTGCTAATTCAGCTCTTAGTGCTGCTCTAAATCTAACTTCCATTTTAGCCTGACCAAGCAACTCCTCCCCACGCACCCTCCAACACCCCCCACCTCTCCCCCTGCCATTGCTGAATGACACAATCTTTCTGGATACCACAATTAGCAATCATTTCACTGGAAATGGGAACTCAGGCACTGGGGGTGACAGCTGTTAAGCAGCTGCATATCAAAATTCCAGTTAAAATTGTTTATTTGCAAACACACATGGAAGTCTTAAGCTATTGACTGGCTTTTGTGTGGATCTAATCTATTACCACAGGGCTGCTCAGTATATACAACTTCACTCAGTTTGCAGAAGTAAAATACAAATTCACTTGGGTGCAATTTACTGTGGCGATAACCATACTGTTTACATCATGATCAAGTACAAAGAGTTGGTCTAATATCCCCAAGGAGAACAGAATGTGTAAATAAGCATCTTTTATGGGAGGGCTCTGAGATTTATTCCTGATGCTTTCCAGTTGTGACTTTGGAAAACCCTTGCAAGCCCTTCAGAACGATCAAGGTAAAGCTGATCCTTTTGATAGCTGCTGGTAAAAAACCTGATCTTGTGTTAAGCACAAACTTAGCTGTGACCTTCACCAAACCAGAAAAACGGAAGTTCCACCACTGAGAATCACAACAGCTCCTTCTGTGCTGGCATCAACACATGAACATTGGGCAGNAGTTCCACCACTGAGAATCACAACGGCTCCTTCTGTGCTGAACATTGGGAGCCTACAGCTAAACTTCAGCTCGCAGGCTGTTAATTAATCCGTAACTTTTGAAAGACTCTTCGCTGGGGCAGTCTGCATTCTTCCAGCCTGACCCAGGAAAGTGACAGCAGCAGTCACTATGGCCCAAGACACAGCACCGATGGATTTGCACTGACAAGCAGCACAGTGGAGGAAGTAACACTTGGGAATCCCGCATTAGAGATGGAAATCCTCAGAGCCCTATGTTACAGCATTGACAATTTGAGTTAGACTTGACAAAAACATTTGTAAAGGTTGGAGAATGAAGCATTTGGATAGACCGCAGAGTTTCCAACCTAAAGTCTCCAATGGTAACATGCCTGAGCTAAATGTGTTCTGGGCAGGAAGATAAAACACAGGCACTTCTGTGACTCTGCTCTCAAGTGTGTTGTCCCATGCCTCGAAAGACGGAAATGAAATTTCTGTTCCAGTTTTTTACTGTACACACTCGCTGGTGCTAATGACAGAAGTGAGAACAGGACCCCATGTTTACAGGCTTCTTTTTTGGAGCATCTTCTCCTCCCTCCCAGCATGTATGGCAGCTTTTCTCTTGGATCTGTATGGTGTTCTCCAGCCTCCTGTCAGATAAACAGCCATGAGTTCTGCTGCCTTTCTGTAGTACCAAAAAAGATCTGAAGGCTTTGCATTTTCAAAGACCTCTTCTTTTTAGCGTGTTCTCTCGGTCTCCAGAATGGGAGTCCAGTGATATAATGATTCCTCTGATTCATGTGCATGCCATATCCCATTTTTTCTTAAGCAGTGTACAAGAGAGTGTATTTTTAGGATATTATCTCATGATACACTTGATAACCCAACTTCTACATAATTTAACCCTTAGTAACATAACCTATTTTCTTCCTCAGGCTATTGTAAGCTGTTTCCTCTTTTCAGTTTCCAGATTTGTTTTTTCCAGATTTCGTAAATTTTTCTAGTTGCAGAATTTGGCTTTACACAGAAACTCTGCTGCACCCTTAGCCGTGCTTCACCATGTGCAAAAAGGACCAAGGGACCAGACCTGTTTCATCCTTCTGTGTCCTCTGTGTTACATCTTATGTTTTCATGAGCAAACATCCGTAAGCTGAACCCGTATTTTTATGGGAGCACATTACTCATCCACTGATTTCTAAAGTGGGACGGGCAGTATAAGGCAATGGCACTCATGCCCCAGCCTGCATGGAGCTGCCTGTCATGCAATAATCCTCTCCTCTCTAACTGTTCAAGTGTGTTAGAATTAAGTTAAAACACATGCAGTACTTCTCTAATGCTGCCCTTTCATGGAAACTGGGATCATGAACCACACGACTGAGCAAGGCAGAAATACTCTTCCTGTTAGTATGGGCTTTACACCATGAGAAACCTGCATAATACCAATTTTCAGGGCTCTACCCTAACTCATAACACTTTTTTTCGTTGTTATTCTGAAGATGTTTTTGGTGTCTGGAAAAATGCCATGTGCTATCTCAGACATAAAGGAGTCAGGGAAACAAACCACACTGGAAAAACTCTGTGATTTGCTTAAGTAGCAATTTAAGTGAATAGGAAATCAGCTGCTCATCTCAATTAGAAGGCAGTCATGGCCAAAAAAATCCTATTACAGAGACCATATTATAAAATGTGGATTAGGAATTTCCCTAAATTCTATTTACAGAAGAAAGTGCCAGATGAAGATCCAAAGGATCTCTTCCCTGTATATGGCAACATCTGTTTCTTACGTGAAATGTGTCTTCAAGACTTTATGTCTTTCTACAGTCATTTCTCCATCTACAAAGGAGCATAGTAAAACTTATGTTCCTTTATAAAGTGCTTTAAACTCCATGGATGAGAAGAGCTACATGAAAAAAAAGTCACATTTTTATTAGTGTTGTTACTATTAAGCTACCCCAAGCAAGAATATTTGTCAAATTATGGGTTTAATTAGATATGTTTATCAAAAGTAAGTAGGGATGCTGGCAGAAAAGCCCCTATACTCCTTTCTGAAGTTGGTCATACGGACAAAATCAATTAATACAGAAATGTTCCTGATAAATTCTGGAACCTCCCTAGCTAAAAAAAAAAAAAGGTACAATCCCTTAACAACAAACAGAAGAGCAACCCAGGATGGACACTACTCAATTTAAAAGATTCAAGGGTCACAAATGTGGAAACACGTTTGCCCCACAGGATCCCAGTGAGCACAGATGGCACCACCAACCGCTTCCACTGTTTACAGTACGAGGAGACAGAAACATCCCATAAATCCCATCAGCATAAATCCCATCAGCAGCCCAGCTGCTCAGGAAAAGCCATTGGGAGCCCCCTCTGAAAAGCAGGAGGCCAAACTTGGTGTCAATGGGGTAACACAGCCAGACAGAAGGTGAGTGTGGCCACCAAAAACCACTGTTATAAACCATGCCACGATGAGAATTAATAGATGTACAGCCCATAATTGGTTTCATAATGCTCCGCTTGTGCCACGCCCAAGGAAGTAGACGAGGAGACGTAAAACCAAGTGAGGAGATGCCAGTTTCACAGTTCAAATTGCTGAATTTGGTAGGATCCTTGTACCTTCAGTCCCTTAATATGTTAGCAAAGCAGATTTTTCCACTTAGTGAATCAAATTGTACACACTACACCACTTTATCCCTCGAGCTCATTTTCTGACTAAGCAACGCTCACCAGTAAGCATAGCCCAGCCTTCATTCACATTTGCACTAGCACACAGCAAACATGAATTCAGGCCACACTTCGTTGTCCTTTGCCTGCCTAAAACCTCATGAAAATGCACAGCACAAGTTCAAGGTTTCCAAATCACAATAATGTGTATTTTGTTATAAAAACAGATGAATTGCAATCAGAGTTAGACAATATTTGAAAAAATAGTTGAGTACATGATCAATGCTGTAGAAAAAATCTGTAAGAATCTGCAGAAGTTAAAAAAGATAGCATTTTCCTAACTCTGGTAAGAATATTTAATGATTAAACCCCACAAATATCAACAACAAAAATCAGAAATAGTGAAGAATATTCTACTTTGATAAAGCTCGGTTTATACTTGGCTAAAATTCCTACTTCTTATTCCAGTAACATTTTCTTTGGGAGGTTTTCGAACTCCCTCATAACACGCCCACAAAATACATGGCTTATCTACTTTACAGATGAGAAAATCAAGCAATGCATAATTAATTAATTCTCCAAAAGTTGTAATCATCCCTAATATAGAGATCAAAGATACTCTATTGCAATCTTGGGAGCTAGGGAGCAAAGGAGAGAAGCAAAAGTTAACCTCAGCCTCCAAATGACACAGCACATCAGTGATAAAGCTCCTTCTTGCAGAGTGCTAAGAAACTGATTTAAGATTAATCTATCAAATATGCCCACCTCTCTCAAGGCTGTAGGCCTTGAGATGGATGTGCCACTAAGACAAATGATGAACTGCCATCCTCTGATGTCACCGGCCTTGCCACTTGCAATCAGAACAGCGCCGGAATGGTACTCAACTGCTGAGAACAGAGGTTGCATGAGGTACATCTGGGACTGAGATCCTGTCACGGGGGGAAATATCTTCCCCTTCCAAAACACTGAGCTCCCCCAATAATCTGGAGCTTAAAAACAGTCCTGCAAAAGAACTGATGATTTCATCCAATGTACTGGGAACTCAAGGCTGAAATGTCTATTTTGCTTGACAAGCAAAGCAGACACACTGAGAGGGAGACAGTAAAATACATTAACTACAGACTTAGTGAGAGGGTATCAGAAAACACTCAGAGTTTTCAGAAAACCTTCTTTATAATCCCAAAATCACATGCAAGGCAGTTATGGCAAATCTCTCACTGGCTTTTCTTGCCAGAAACAACTATAGGTTACCAAAAAGCCAGCCCTATCACAGGCCTGCATCATCAGCACACATCAAAAACTTGTATTACCCCAGGGAAACAAGTCCACCATCCTCAAAAACCTGAGGGATGTGTTTTTTATGGCCACTACATCCACAGTCAATGGTTAGTTATCATAACCACGGCATAACCAAAATTTCAATCAAATGCAATACAATCACAGAGCAGTAACAATTCAGCCTTGGCCTAGAGAAAGAAGCTCACCACTATTCTTCACAGAATCACTAGAATTCAATATATTTGAAGGTTTCACATGCCAGATTCCTTTGCCATCATGCATGATGTACTTCCCAGCTTAAAAGCACTACTGACGTGCAGGGCTGTTGCCAGCAGAACACGCAACCAGGAAACCACCAGAAATTGGTTACAATGCCAAAAAAAAGCATTTTTTGCCTTGGAGCTACGGGGAACCAGAAGCTGAATATAACCCAGCATCATCCTATAACGACAACAAAGGAACCCAGGATGTCAGAGCAGGAGCAGAGCTCCAAGGCACAGGATATTCCTCAGCTCTGTCCAGTGCCAGTGAGGCGCATTCCACAGGGAAGTAGTTCCATGAGAGCAAGCTCATGGTCTGAATAACCAGCAAACCAGAAAGTATGACAAAAACTTAAGAAAGTTCAGAGAAACTGGAGCCATCAGGCTTTGGAGGAACTGGAGTGTGCATTTCTGCAGCGGAACATCCAAGAGATGAAACAGACCATGAAAGACAGCCAGAACGTTGACCCTGCTCGAGGCCAGGAGGCAAGACAAGGTCATGGCCCTCTCCAAGCCTATGGTGATATGCGCTGCAGCCCTGAGACTCCCCACTGGGCCCTGCAGAAGACACTGCAGGGAAGAACAGAGTTCACCCAACTGACCCATGACAACAAAGCAGACACATGCCCAAGTCACATCTGGGCACAAGACCGCATAACAAACCTCAAAAACGGAAGCTTATTGAACGTTTTTTCTCCCTCTCCTTTCAGATTTCACGATCCTCCACTATTTTAATACAGTTGCAGGAATTTGAAATATATTTAAAAATTTATTGTTACAGCTATTATCCCCATATTTCAGGTTTCACAGTGAACTCAGTACAATACCTTAGAACTCCAGAGTAAGTTGTCATCAGCTCCATCCACTACGCATTTCATTTCTCCTCATACCAGCCTGCTCCTGCTTTGTCTCTTTTTTTGTCCATCCTGATGAGGAGCAGCTGAGGGAGCTGGGGAGGCTCAGCCTGGAGAAAAGGAGGCTGAGGGGGGACCTTATCACTCTCTACAACCACCTGAAAGGAGGGTGTAGCCAGGTGGGGGACAGCCTCCTGTCCTAGCTAATGAGAGGAGGAAATGGCCTCAAGTTGCACCAGAGGTTTAGATTGGATAGTCAAAAAAATTTCTTCACCAAAACAGTGGCCAAGCACTGGAACAGGCTGCCCAAGGAGGTGGTTGAGTCAGCCACCCCTGGGGTATTTAAAAGATGTGTGGATGCGCCACTCGGGGCCACAGTTGAGTGGTGGGCTTGGCAGTGCTGGGTTAACACTTGGGCGTGATGATCTTAAAGGTCTTTTCCAACCTAAACGATTCTGTGATTCTGTAAACAAAAATGATTAGATGAAAGCCACAGGCTGAAGTATGAGAGATACGCTTCATCCTCTGTATCAGCAGAGCTTTAAATACATCAGGGACGAATGAGGGATATTGATAGCTGAAAGGTTTGCTCATTTGAGTTCACTTCTACAGCAAATTTTTTCGCTAGATTCACTTTTGCGAAAGTCAAAGTGTAATAAACAAAGTTATTCTCTGTAGGGTTATTGACAAGAAAAAAAGAGTTATAAGTAGTATTGATTTGGGGTGAAATGGTAGAACGTGACAATCAATAGAGCTTAGTCAGATATAAAATAGAAGGAGTCACACAAGTCATGACAGGATTATTACAGGAGACAAATCCTGGTATCAACCAAGGAAGGGAAGAAGCTGTAAATGGGATCCAAAATATAAGCTGTGGATTGCTTTCTAGAAAAAAATAACCCTAAATTATTCATTTTAATGTTTTAATATGTGAGGTAGTTTTTATTTCAGCATATTGTCAGTGCTGTTTTTCTAAAGCTTTTGAAACAAATTCTTTCCACCTCCATAGTATTTTCATTAAATGTCATCAAAGCTCTTTTCAAATCTCTGCGAGAAGTATGATTATCCTTATTTAACAGATAATGAGAAGATAGAAAGAGACTGGAGCTACATTTTCCAAACCAGTCAGTAATGCCGTGTGCCTTGTGTCCAAATACACAAATCCATAAAATGAGAGTCCTACAGAAATGAAATTTTCAAAGGTCCCAGGAAATCACAACTTTGGTCAACAGCTGCTTACAAGTCCCCAAACTCTTGGTCACAGGCTGGGGAGCCAAAAGCTGAGCCTTCACAGCAAACACAGCAAGCTACATAAGCACAGGGAGCTTGCTCACAGATACAACAGAGCCTAAAATAGGAGGGATGCTAATTCACAGCCCTCTGTTCTAATTACAAAGCTCATTATTTTTACCACTCGAATGACTCAGGGTGAAAGAAACCCAACGACCGTATATTCTACCACATGAAAGGACTGTACATTTGCTGGGATTTACACAGTGCCTACCTTCTGAGCACAACCACACTGGAAAATAATAGCAGTAATCAGAACAGCAATGAATGTTTTTCACTGGTGATTATGCCCATGCACAGTCGTTCAGTGCATTGCCTTTTCCCAGACTCTGGACCAAAGAAAACCCCCCGAATTATTGAAAGATGCTAAAATGATTTACAAATGAAATTCGATACAGAATTAGTTACACTACTGAGGTGAAAGGCAGCGGCGTTAATAACGATCAGCATCGCACAGCCATTTATTTCAGGCTGTGATGGAAACTATTCCTTTCGAGGGAGATATAAACCATATTTTGAAGAACCTCTTGCACTAATCCGCTAAATAAGTGCTGACAATCAAACTGTGGGATATGCAGAGCCTCAGGGAGGAGGGGGCCTTGGAACAGCTTCATTTTTATGAATGAAGCCATAAGAAGGAGGTTAGAGAAGGACAGGAGCACACACAACTCCAATCCTGAGAAAGGCACAGGACAAGCTGAATAGCACCACCACACTGAAACATGAGCTGCCCAGGAAATCAAGGGTTACGTAGCTGCAATAAAATAAAATTTTTTTAAAGCCATTGATTTCTAAAGAGGGATATGTAGTGACTGCAACAGTTTAAAAGCTTTTTTAGCTGGAATCACATTTGCAGTCACGGGATTTCTATTGGAAAATGGCATTTTCGTCTCCAGAGAGAAAACTAGGACTGAATCACATCAGGATGAGGATGGACAAGATGACCTTTTGAAGTCCTCTTCAGTCATATTCCTGTAAGTCCATATTCAGTGACAGAAAACACATCTGGACTGGAACTGTTGGAGCTTAGGCATTCAAGTTAGAAAATTTTGGCACAGGTCTTTGGCATGAGAAGAAGCCCAAGCAATTTTTATATTGGGCTCTGTCTGCCATTAGTGATGCGATTCAATCATAAAATGGCTTATTCCCCCAACACAAATATATAATACCATGCTGGAGTAGGAATGTGAAGCTGCTCTCATTATCACAGCTAAGTTCATTTTACAGCAAAGCAGTTTACTTTAAGACTTTTCCAGTAATCCAAGTCTAATTATGGAATCAATTTAAAACAATTTTGTAATTAAAAGTACCTGCTGAAAATATCTCACAGGCTCAATAATTTAAATGATAGTGTTAAAAAGGTAATTAAAATTAAAAAGGCCAAATGAGGCTGGGTCGCTCCTCCACTAGGAGAGTGCTGAAGGACGTTGCATTTGCAAACCCGAATCGCCAGCTTCCTCCCCAAATTCCTGCTTTCCCCTGCTGCATGGGGATTTCGCACTAAGAGTCATCCAAGAGATGTCTGAGCGGACCGCGGCGAGGCCAGGGGTTTGTTTATTTGTTTTTTCCCTTTAAAATAAAAAAAAATTACGCTGTTTCAGAATGAAGCTGTACTTACAGAGAGCCAGTGCTCCCTAGCCGGGGTCGGGGTGAGGCTCCCTCCTGCCGGGGGTCCCCACGCAGGGTGCCAAAGGCAGCGCGCCCCCGCGGTGGGCACGGGAGGGAGTGGGGGGCGCAGGGGGGGAACTTTGCCCGCTCCCCCCGGGTCGGGGCTGCGGGGGCGGCTGGGGATGGGGTGGCGCGGGCCGGGGCCGGGCGGAGGAGGGGACCGGGGACGGGGCCGGGGCCCCTCACTCACTCACCGCCCGCCGCCAGCCCCGGGCCGAGGCTCAGCGCCAGCTGCAGCCACAGCGCCGCGGCCAGCGCCCGCCGCCGCGCCGCCGGGAGGGCACCGCCGCCGCTCGCCTGCTTCCCATGACACATCTTCTGCCCGCCAAAGGCATCCGGTTCGCCGCCACCTGCAACGAGAGAGCCGCTCCGCCTCGCCGCTGCCCGGGGCTCCGCGCCGGCTCCGCGGGTCGCCCCCGCC
>WAAE01001989.1:0-81544 GCA_013400495.1 Nicator chloris | reverse complement strand
GCGCCGAGCACGCATGGCAGCCGCGGGCACGGCCGCGCCGCCCTCCGCGCTGTCCCTCCCGGGCACCGCGGGGCAGCCCGGCCCGGAGGGGCACCCCCTGCCCCGCGCCGGGGGGCGCCCCGACACCGCCAAGGGTAGGGAAAGGCGAAGTTAAGGCTTCGCTCCCGGTAGTTTCTGCTCGTTTTCACCTCAAACGGGGTTTCGTGGTGCGCAGCTCTGACGGAGCATCTTCTGGAGTGCCCTGTGCTTCGTCACGTAGGCAGAATGTTAGATACCAGGCACAGTTTAGCAGCGCTGATGGCAGTGCTGCATCTTTCACAGTTTTTGGGAGTGGGAAGGTGTGTTCCTGAGCATTGCCTCCCATCAGCTGCCATTGGGGAAAGGCAGGACGCCTGGGCCTGCCGGCTGGAGCAATTTGCTGTTAGGAATCAGCATCCCGCTATATTTAGTGAATCTGTGAAATTCACAGCCACGAATCACTGAATCAGAGACACGGTCTCGCGGCTCCAGCAGCTGTGGTAGCTCTGTGTTTCCTGGTGCGATTCTCAGTGCGCTGTGAGTGGTATTGCCCCTTGGCCCACAGCTGGGCATTGCACCTCTTCCCTCGCTCAGAGGTAGCAGAGGGTGTCCTCTAGCTGAAGAGGACTCTGCTAAGCAGATGAAGGTGTTTGGCACACAGCAAGGGGAACAAACCAGGGACAAGGAAAGATATATTTTTAATGAAACATACCTATGCTCAGTACCAAAGGTACGTGGGATAATATTGACAGCATGTGGACATAGCACATCCTGATGCTTCAAAGTAAGTAGTAAATACTGGTAAAGTTCTTTTCAAGTGTCTCAGCTACCTGATGCTGTCTCCTCCAAGTTAAAATTTAAGGCTCTTCAGGAGAGATTTTAGTTCAAATCACGTATCAGTTCAAAGGCCACCATAAGAAGCATAGTTCTTTATCTCCCCTGGAGAAAATGGGCATCTCACAGTGAAATGCAGGTATTCTGCTAAGAAAGGGGAAGCATGTGGCCAATTTTCAGCTAAGAGAATGTATTATCTCTGAAATACCTTTGCTGCTCCTTTTAAACAGGAAAATTTGGAAACTATAGAGCATTTTCACCCAGCATCATTTCCTGATCAGGTCAGTTTTCATGTCCCCAGCCGGCCCAAAGAGGGAGTTCAGGTCAGTAATAGCCCTCGTAAGCCGTGCAAGCACAGCGCAGGCACAGTTACGTGATAAAGGGGTTCTTCAGAGGAAATAAACCATTGACTACTACAAGTGGCAGGACAGAGCAATAATGCAGCAATTCCTATTATCTGTGATAAGAGGATCTTTATGTTACTGGTTTGGTGGCTTTCATTTTTGAAATCAAAATAGCAAAAGATAATGTCCCGAGCAATCTGATGCTATTCGTATTCTCCATCAATTAAAATGCAAAGTGGTGGATGCAATGTCTACCTTCGGCGTGAATGGAGCACCCAGATACTTCTGAGGAGGAAGAGGCAAATGAACTAATGTCTGTCAGTGTTGATAGGTACTACTTAATCCTTGTTTCTGCCATTTACTCCTGTCCCCACGTGTGCTCTGACACCATTCAGCCTGAGGAAGGACAACTGAGAGCTCCAAGCACCTGTCAGCCACCCCATGTGAGTGGGAGCACCACTGCTCCAAACAGCACCAGGAAACCAAGGTTTTCTTGTGCAGCAGCTCTTCTTCAAAATTTTAATGAACAGTAAAAATTCACCTCTTGCTGAGCAGGGCATGTATGTGCAAGGTGGTGGCAGTGGCTGAAGGGGCTGAGGGGGCTGCCCTCCCCCAGTGGCTGAAGGAGTTCAGTGGGAATCCGTGTCAGCCAAGAGCAGGGAAGGACTCCTGCAGCCCTGGAAAGCCTAAACTGAGTAAGGAGCAGCAAAAGGGGGAGGAGGATGAAGCCTGAGGCAACCCCGGCCACAGAGAGGCAGAGGGGCAGGAGCTGCTTCACTTTGGCTTGGACTTTGTTTCTGGAAGGGATGGATGGATTGCCTGAAGGGCTACAACTGCTCTGTGACCAAATCTGACATCTGTAATCAATTTTAGTGCATCCTCCTGAGTTGAAGTGGGGCCAGAGCAGTGATCAGCGGGCTGGACCAGAAGCTCTGAGCTGCTGTTACATAGCACAGACTGTAAAATACAGGAGGATTTTTTCCCATGGTTATCCCACCCAGATGTCATGATTTCTGTGCCTTCCTACACTTGGCTACCCCTCCACTATTTTTTTAAAGCAAGTTAAAGGTGAGCCTCAAACCTATGGGGACTAACCCTGAATGGCCTCCGGTGGGGATAAACCCTCCATGGTGCTGGTGCAGACAGGCTGGAAACAAGTCCGAGAGATTATGTGACATTTCTTTTCCTTCATATGTACTCACAGAGCTGCTTCCATCTCCCTGCACTGCTTCTGCAGCTAAAAATGCCACCCCTCAGAATGAAGATGAACACTGCCAGTGCTCATCTGCACCCTCCAGACTCAGGTTCCTGTTGTTTGGGCCCAAGAACATCGAGGTGGTGGTGAGAATGGGGAGAGATCACGTCTTCCTCGTGGCAGGTTGTGGGTGCTGCCAGGTGGTGAGAGGCGTTCCTGGCCAGCTTCGCTCTCCTTGGAGGGAGAGGCTCCAGCTCTGCTCCAGCTGGTGCACACAGTCAGCTCCTGGCTGCTTCTGGCAAGTGCAGGGTGGGCATCCCAGCCAGATTCTGCCTGGCTGTGGGCTTCCAGCTTATATTCTCCTGGGGTTTTGTAATCACCTTCATGAATAAACAACTGTGTGTATAACTCCTGTAGTTGCAGGATTTTCGTTTTGTCTTGCCATACACATTCATCTGCTTCATTCACATTCATCTGCTTCATTCTCTTATTTTTGTCTCTCACGTGCCCTCTTTTAGTTGATTATCTTATTCTGAGGTCTGTACTGGATAAAAAGCTAGATTGGAAAATGCAGTTAAATGCATCCATCCCAAAAAGTGGCCCCTCACTCCAAGCCGAGTGACAAGAGCAGCAACATTGACTGCCCAGGATTAGGAATAGGAAGGCCATGCCCACCCTACGCAGCATTTAGCCCTGAGTCATGGATACAGTGTAATAATTTTCTCTCTGTTTCAAGAAGTAGGGACTATCTTTCAAAGCATCCAAGGCAATGTGAGGGTCTGTGGCATCACCAGCCCAAGTGGTGCCCTTGCAGCCTGAACCTGTGTTGCCCAGCTGCTGCCATGGCACATGAAAGTGTTGGAGAATGCTCAAAAACCAGGACAAAAGTGGGACAGGAGCAGAGCAGCCAAATCTGCTGTAGTCTCATTCACACTGCTCATTGGGAAGGTGTCTGGACTAACTTATTTCCAGAACTGCTGACAGGTTTTGTTTCAAAGGGAACAAATTCATTAACTAAAAAAAAAAGAGCTAGGGAATGAATGAGCTCACCCAGTCCTCCACCATCCTGACAGGAAGGGGAGGAGAATTGGAGGATAAAAAGAGAAGAAACTTGTGAGTTGAGATCAGAACAGTTTAATAATTGAGATAAGAACAGTTTAATAATTGAAACAAAGTAAAATATAGTAAGAATACTAATGATAATAATAATCAGAATGAAAAGGAGAGAGAGAGAGAGAGAGAGAGAGAGGAATAAGCCCCAAGAGAAACAAGTGATGCACAACACAGTTGCTCACCACCCTCTGACTNAATGAAAAGGAGAGAGAGAGAGAGAGAGAGAGAGAGAGAGAGGAAAAAGCCCCAAAAGAAACAAGTGATGCACAGCACAGTTGCTCACTACCCTCTGACTGATGCCCAGCAATGATTGGTGCCTCCTGGCCTATTCCCCCCAGCTGATGTCCTGAACATGACTCTTTATGGTGTGGAATATCCTTTTGGCCAGTTCAGGTCAGCTGTCCTGGCTGTGCTCCCTCATGTCTTCTTGTGCAGCTCCTCGCTGGCAGAGTATGGGAAACAGGAAAGTCTTGATTTAGAGTAAGCACTACACAGCAACAACAAAAACATCAGTGTATTGTCAACACTGTTCTCATACTGAACCCAAAACACAGCACTTGCCACCCACTAAGAAGAAAATCAGCTCTATCCCAGCCAAAACCAGGACACTGTGGTAAGAGTCAGCTGGAAAGGAGGCTCTCTGGTCCAAATTCTTGGGTACCTAACGCTCTGGTTGGCCTCAGTGTGTGCATGAGTGGTCCTGTGCATCTTTAATTTGCTAGCAATATGTAACTCAAAATACTGGGTATTGGATTAAGTGTTTGGGGATTTTAACTATCACATTGAGATATTCCTTCTCCATGTTTTAGCTGCTCAAAAACAAGGCCAGAAGGAATTGTCCTGGTCATGTGGCTGTTGAGTAGGTAAGTTTCACCCTTAAATTGGACTCCAGAAAGAGTGAAATGGGAGTGGTGAGGATTGTAGCTGAGGCTGAAGAGATAATTCATCTGTGGCAGTGTGGGACTGTAAAAAAAAGACCCCAGGGCATGTTCATGAGTAAAGGGGTGGTCAGTCCATGGGGAAAAGAACAGCTAAACACAGAAATCTGCAATTAATTCTTTTAAAATATAAAATGGCAATGACTGGCATTGAGATTTGGCTGCAGAACATCAATCCAGACTGTAAGTACATACTGTTGCAAAACACCCTCCAGACCTCCTGGCCGCAGACCAGTTTCCCGTTTCATTGGCCACAAGGAAGAGCTGTTGCCTCGAGCTCACAGGTATTTATTGGTGTAAACACAATTCTGCACACAAAATTAAGAACAAGACTGCAAGCATCATCTAACAAAATGCAGGGAGTTGCTAAAGGGAGCTCTGAATGCCTTGGAAGGCACAAAACTCCGCAGGTCTAAGATTCATAATGACCTTGTTGTGTCCTCATGAAAGATAACAGCCTGAGATATGCTGTATTACTTGTATTCTTTAACAGGCTCAAGCTTTCAAGCACTTTCAAGTAAAAACTCATTTGTTGAACTCCCTTACAAACCAGATAAGGCATTCAGTCACTTCCTTCATACCTGGAGTACGCCGTGTTTCCCTTTGAACTTAGAAATACTAATGAGGTGATATTTCACAAAAATAAGGTGTGCATGGGTGACCTGGGGAGGTGCCCATTATTAAACCATGTAAGAATAAATAGGTGTTTTGCAAAGAAAGGTTTTATCTACTTAGATGTTAGTGGTGGTGTCTTACTGTTAATATTCAGGAATTCATGAGCTCCTGAGTGCTTTCCAATCTATTCCCAAATGTGCTCTGGTCACCAAAAGGATCTCCTGGAGACCCTCCTCTTCATCATGACATTGCCTGTGTTTGATTCTGCAGGACACTGACCCCCTACCTGTCTCTGGGTAGATCTGCACTGGAAACTTTGATTTCATCATTTCCCTCCACCCCTGTCTAAAAAGGCCAGCTCTCTCACCTGCCTCAGCCTGAAGAGGGTGATTGCTGGGCACGCAGTAATTGCAGGGATTGCAGGAAAGCAATTATTCTAAACAGAATACTTTAAGGTGATTGCTTATAAGAGAGGCTTCCCTCATAAATGCACTTTCAAAAACAGGTAAGCCATTAGGAGAATAATTATTTTGATGAATTCTGAACCACTAACAGTTATGATGGCTCAAGAAAAGCAGCTCTAAAATTGTAGAGTCCTGATTCTGCACATTCTAAACAGTGCTGGCTCCTTTACAATCCTACCAAATTCAAAGAAGAGCTGAAGGCATTATTTTATCACTACGTCGGGATTTAAGAAGAACCTTTCTCTTCCCTAAACATGATCACTCTTGTTTGAAGGGAGCAGGGGGCACCCTGAAGAAAATGACAGGGCCATGAAAGGAGAATTCTTTTTCCTTCGCTGAGCCTTTAGTACTGACAGCCATAAACTCACATCTGGGACCAATGCACAAACATTAATAACCAGCCATCAGTGTAGTTTTACCAATTAGTGCTAATTACATTTCATTAGAAAAACTGGCAGTGTAGGGAGGATGGAGTTTGAACTACTTTTTTGTTTCCTACTGACCTACATAACTAATGAAAAGTTTTAGTTAACAGAAAATCACACTTTATTTTTATTTTCATCAACATAGTTTAGAGGACATCACAGAAATAAATGATACCTGGCTAAATGGAGAACTGGACCACATCACACTTACTGGGAGGCCAATTCTTCAGCTGAACACATGAGATTTTTGTGCTCTCCTGATTACAGCCAAATTGAACTTGCCACAGTGTAGTCCTGTGACTACATTTGGCCCTTGCTTTCCAGTAAACAGTAATTTCCAGCAGAAGAATGTAAAATGAAACAATTTCGGGAGCGGAAACCATTTACACCGGTTATGAGTGCTTTTCATTTCATTCCCCCAGACCAGAAGAGGCTCGAAAACAGAAAAAGCGATATGCAGTGTTCGATTTGCAACACCATTCTAAGCCCTGAATGGTATTCATCACCCTCAAGTATAAACTCATGATGAATTTCCCTATGCCCACAGCATGCTTGGCACAGTTCATTTCCTTTGCATTATGATACCTGAAGTTCTGCATAAGAGGGCCCCAGTGTCTTACACCTCCAGCTTACAAGTTCATTACTCACTGGTCTGTTTAAATTAAGGTACTCAGCCCCATCCATTTACCTGCTGGAAAAGTTCCCAAATCCCACCCCACTTTCTGACCTTTTCATCAGTCTGGCAGAAGCAGACCTGAGTGCCACGGTGCCTTTGGGGTGGGCAGCACAGTCCCCGGCCCAGGGAACTGCACAGGGACAGCAAGACACAAATTCCTTCCCACCACTGCCTGAACTTGCAGCTACAAGCAAATTCCTCAGACTCAGCTGCCCCAAAAGGTACCTATGTTGAAAATTGCAGCCTCCAGACCCCAGCTCAGCTGCAGTTTAAGTCAAAGGCATTTCACTATCTCTTAGCAAAAACTCCCAGGAGTTTGTGGTTGTGTTTCAGGCTGTGGGCTCAGCCTGGCAGCGGGGATCTTGCGGCTTGTTTGGCAGGGTTGTACCTCTGTGTGCTGGATTCACAAAAGCTTTCACAATGCTTCTGATAAGCAAAATGTCTCTCAAACCAGAAGGGATGTGCCTTCCTTTGTCCAAACAGAGAAGCTGAGCTTTCCACTCAGGTGCAGAGGAAATTGACCTCCACATGGCTCTTGGATTCTGGCCCTTGATTCTCATGTCTCTGCAGAGCTGGTGTAGGCAGAGTGTAGACAGAGTGTGTTTGCCTAGAAGCATTTAACTAAACCATGTAGAAAAGTAAAGAATTGTGCACTACCTTTTCCCTTGCATGGAGAGCAGCTTTATGTATTCCTTGAGGACACAAGGAAAGAAGAATAAGGAATCACAGCAGAGTCCCCATGAGAGAAGAGAATGAGAGAGCTCAAGCAGAAGTGCTCAAACATATTCCTTGAAAAGCTGTGACAAAAATAGAGCAGCTGGTTGAGAACCCTTCCAGTGCAAATATCTGTACCTTTACAATCCTAAAGGTAGAATAACAGAAAAAGTTAAAATGTCACAATTTTATAGCACTGCATAACGACTTCCTAAGATGTTGAGATTTTTTTATATTGAGTCCTAACTAAATGCCATGCAAAATCTTAACTTCATAACATATGGTCAAGTATGAATTCAGAGAATTAAGAATTAATTTACATGCATCTTATGTATTCCATGTCTAGAGATTTTTTATGTTTCTTGGTAGGCATACAGCAATTTGCATTAACTTCATTTCCTAGCAAAACCATGGAAGAGCTGCAAGAGGATAGCTCTGTCAGTGTTACACTAGAATTTTTGTAACTTCCTCTGGCATCTGTTCTCATGCATATACTCAAAACCACAGTATTGGGCTCCAAAACTGTTCCAAAAGTCCAACAGCCATAGAGTGTGAATTAGTGCAGCCAGAAGAAAGGGAGCAGAAAGAAAGATCCTAGACAGAATTCAATATGAGCAGACCTTGAAGATGCAGAGATTTGGATTTGAGCTGTTCTCATCTTTATTTTCCATCTTTATTTTCTACCTTTTTCACACAGACACAAAAATAACTCTCTTCTGCTGTAGCCACATTACCACTGAGTTGTGCCAATTGTATCAGCTGTTCATCTGGCTCTCAATACAGGCAACAGTTCAGGTTTGCTCAGGTTTCTCCCTGCATGTGATCCTTTTCTTCCTTTTTGCTGATGCATTTTTGTAGTTTAATATCTATCAGCTCTTATCAGGTGAGATAATAACAAATCTAAAGCTGTCTGGAAAATACATGCTCACCATTCCTGCTTGCTGTTGCCACCCTGAAATTCATAGCAACAAGAGGATTAGCTTGAATTGAAGACTAAACAAGATTAGGTTCGATTAGCTGCTCTCCTTTAGCAAAAGAAACTCTAAACAAAACAAAACCCCAAACAAACAAAGATAAAAAATATATATCAGCAGTTCCTAAAAGGAGGGGTGCAAGAAGGTCAGGAAAAGTCCAGCCAGCCCTGAAGGTTATGCATCGGGTGGTGACTTTGGTGGCTGTCCCCGCCCTCTCTGGTCCATAGAGGCAAAGCTGTGGGTGGAGAGCAACACAAGGTGGGAGAAGAGGGTGAGGAAAAAGGAAATTGTTGGAATTGGGGTGAGTTACCCTGTGATAATCTGTTTGGGAGCAGAAGACAAGGGAGTGAGAGCAAACCCTCCAGGGTCTGGAGCAGGAGAGGGCAGCAGCCTGACAGGGATGCTTTGTTGCAAAGTAGCAACAGCCTGGATTGGAAAGATCTCTGAAATGGTGCCGCTTTCCTCGTTTCTTCATGTCCCTGCCTTTTCTGCACAAGGTCTACTGCATCCCCCAGGGAGAACAGCTCCCCAGAGCAAAGGCTGAAACCCAGCCTAGCTGCACAGAGAGAGGAATTATGCCTTTTTTTGTCATGCATAAGATGACTTTCAGATATTTAGATCCCCATGGGAGTCATCCAATTCTTCATGCTTGCTAATGAAAAGCAAATCCAGCCAGGTTTAGTCTTCCTCAACAGATTAATTGTCATAATATCAATTATTCCTTTTTATGAAGTTTAGTGCCATTTAAAGCTTTGCCCTTCTTTGTACCTAGGTGTTAAGGCTATATTATTTATATGTAATTGGTTTGTCTAAAGTGTAAAACACAAACTGGAACATAAACTAACTTTTTTTGGTATAGCAATGCCAATACAATTTTGGTGCAATAAAGCGTCAGGTATTAAATACATGGATGGGACAACGTGTGGTGGTGAGATGGCAAGAACTTCACATGTCAGGCTTTCAAAATCTCATGTGAATTACATCTTCATCAGCTCAGGACCTCCACGTGTCCCTGACCTCTCTATTTCTCTCACTTGCCCCAATGTATTTTGTATGCTGAAGCTCATTAGTGTCTGGTTAAACCGAAGTTTCCAGGACATCCAGTTATTTCTGTTAGTTTGTTCAAACACTCTGTTACTTTCCATGTGAAAATAAGATTTCCAACTATCCAAATTGAATTTGTCAACTTCAGCTCAGAAACAATGATTTCTCAGGGTTTTTTTTTCACTTGGATTTCCCCTTACCCTCACATGGAGTCCCTTCATAACTGTACTTTTTGTCATGAAAACACTTCAGTCGCACATTTAAAGCACTTCACAAGATTCTTCAAGGTAAGAGCAAGGTCTTCAAATTTCTCACACTGAGAGTATTAAAAAGGAGCTTGTTTGAGCAGCTCCAGGGCCACCTGGCACAGATCAGGCTGAGCAGGGGCAGGACCCCTAGGGGGTCTAGGTGATCATTCTATGATTCTGTGATTCTATTCTGTGACAGGGGCGTGCCTGAGCTGGTGGCCCATGGGATCTGGACCTGCTCCAGCCACCTCTGTGCTCAGCACTGCTGTGGCACTAAAGGGAAAGCAGTGCTGGGCACAGAAGGCCCTGGCTGAGCTTGCTCTGGCATGGTGAGCAGCAAGGAGAGGAGAGTTTTGAGTCTCCACCTTTGCCAGCCACTGCCAGCAGCTGGGCTCTGCTGAGCTCCTGTGCCAGGGTGGAAAAGGCTTTGCTGACAGGAAAGGGCAGGAAGAAACAGACATTCCTCTCTTAAGAGGTGGATCTTTTTCTTCTTTGGAGCTACAAACTTCAGGCTTGGTTTCACTATTGAGAAGTTCATAGTAGCCCCTTTTTCAAAGGAATTTCTCCATGCTGATGAGAGCAGCCACCAGCCCCAGTGCTGAGCTGTCCTGCCCCTAAAGAAAAGCCCAAGCTGCCTTGTGCCCAGCCTGAAAGGAACTGAAAGTTTTCACTGTCATGGCTTTTTGTCCCTCCTCCATTCCCCACAGGTCATAAATTCTCATCTATAATTCATCGTTATATGTTGCCCTTATTTATTCATTGTATATCACTGCTTATTCCTAATTATTGCTTTCTTTTTTTTTTTTTTTTTCAGAATCTGGCTTTCAGGCAATGCTGTCATCTTTCTTGGCACTGAAATCACAGCTTTTTGGCTGTTTAATGAGCTCTTCTTGAAGGAGCTCACAGTTCTCCATCACATTTGCTCCTTCTGAGTTTTTTTCTCACTATCACTCTCTTTGTCTGTGGGAAACCAGTCCTTCTGAAACACTAAAAATGTGTAAAAGTCTATTTTATTTTTGCCCATTGTAAATACTGGCAAGCAGTGATTACCATTCCATGATAATTCCACTCAGGTTTACCTGTAACAGAAGAGTCCAGACTAGATTTCTTTGGGATGGATGTTCAAGATCAGAAAGTTACACTTGTAACTCTTTTTAAAAAATTGTCTTTGGAATAGTCTTGAAGGATATTGCAGCTCTTTCCTCACACAAAGATTATGAAGAAAAAGGGGACTGTGAAATTTTGTTGTAACTGATTTGAATCCAGGAGTTCTTGTTCAGTCCATCATAGTCAAGTCAGAAATTATTTTTCCAACATTTGAGACTGTTTGGGTAGCAGGTTGTATTTCAGCTGATGATTTATTTATAGATCTGAGGAAAAGGATTATTTATGACTGCAAATGCAGGATAAATTGTAAAATTTTACCTATAACCAGAGTTACAAAACTTCAGCACATATTTTATTCACAAGCTTCCTTCCTTTTACATTATTTAGCAAACATAACATTATCTCATTATATGTGGTCTTTGCCCCAAAGAGTTTGCGGTCTCATTCAGGCACCAAAGATTTTTTAGCAGAAGAAAGCATAATGAAGTAATTAGTTTTGAAATAAACAGGCATCATTGCAGATTAGAGAGGATGCACATTAAATTAAGGCATCATCCAGAACCCTCCTCCTGCGAGGCAGGCGTTCTGCACCAGTCATGGCTAAAGATGTTACAGAAAGGACTTCACTGAAAGCATTTCCCTTCGGATTATGACCGTGAAGTCATTTTATCCGTGCCAAGATCCTAAGGCCATCAATAAAACTGAAAGGAGAGTGATTTCAAAAGCCATACATTATGTTTAGCCCTCCTTACAATGCACTCAGAGCACTTCCCCGTGGTTTGATTTTGCTGGGAGCCGAAACCATTGAGGTGCTCAGTCCTCAGGTAGAAGTCACAGCACCGGGAATTATTCCACCACAGTTCAGTGCCATTTACCACGCCTCATCATACAGACAGTCCCTGAATGCAAATGGGAAGAATAATTTCATTAAATCATTTTTGTAACTGCATAATTTTGGTAATTAAAACCTTTACTTATACCTATTCAGGAATGAGCAGAATATTATATTAATGCGCGGCACTTATTAAATTTTTAAGGTTGACTGGTAAATTTAGGGGTGATGCAAGACATAGTTAAACACCTTTGAGGAAAAAAATGGTCCAACAGCATTTCGATTAGTACAAATATTTGGGAATTGTCTCCTCAAATTTAGTTTGGTGGGAACAGATGGGCTTTTCCACGTACCTGATTCTATGGCTATTTTGCTGTGCTTCAGATGTTTCTGAGGCACAGGTGTTTCTAGGCAACATTTGCAGAATTCCCAGAGGAAAAATGTCAGCATAGGAAAAGCAAAACTAAAAGCTGCCTGACCCAGCCCCTGTACTGAGTTAGCATGTTGTCTACTTCTTCAGTCATTCCAGGCCAAAGAAATACGCTTATTTATTTCTTTGGGTTTTGTGTCAAGCTTTTAGGTTATGATTTGCAAAAACAGTGGGAAACCCAAACAGAGCAAAGCCCAAGAGACATGCAATGAAATACATTCATCAAATACTGATAATCAGTCAGTCATCTCCATAAGCATGGACAGGACACAGGAAACAAATGCCACAATGCACATGCAGTACATTAAAATCCTTATTTTATATATATTTTACCCTGCCAAAAAACCCTGGATATCTCACACACACAAAAAAAAATACATGTAAGGGAGCAAGGCTCAATACAGATTTAATCACAATGTCTGATCCCAGGTTAGTTTAAAGGAAAATGAAAGAAATCATCTCACCTTTCATAATTCATTGGAAATATAAGTTAGACACTACAAATTATTCAGATGAGTACATGACACTTTTTTCACTGCCTCTTCTGTATTTCTCTGCCAGAAAGCTCTTATATCTCAGCTCCTTACAAGATTGCTAAATTACTAGTCAGAAGAACAAACCTTTGAAAAGATTTAGAGGTTTTACCTTCTGGATTATATACCATGGTAATTTAATGCTAACAAGCTGCAGTGCTGACTAAGGCAATTTGATTCATAAGAATTTATGGGCTATTCGGAGTATATCCTAAAGCATGATTACAATTATCTGACAAATTGTTCTGTGAGGAGTGGGACTGATGTTGCATCCGTGTCCTCTTCCCATCCCAGGCATCCCAACTCTCTGCTTCCTTCAGCAGCCCTTGGCTGTGGCTGGGATAGAACTGCAAACATCCCAGCCATGGCTTCTGGGGCCAGACAAAACCTGCAGTGTGTTGATTCCACGCCTAAAACCAACGTGCAGGATAGAAGGAAGAATAATCGTGGTAGAAAGAGGCTTTCTTTTCCTGGTCCCTCCACAAGTCTGTTTATTCTCGCTGCTATCCAAGCAAGGGCGGGATTGCCACAACAGCTTGAGGCACCTGCTGGAAACGGAGATCACAAGTCCTTTGTAATTCGTGGGGATTTGCCTTTGTCCGCAGCAGTTAGAGGATCATTATTGAAATCTTTCAGCACTCTCTTTGCTCCTGTTTGTACTAGCACAGGTTATCTCGACTGTACCTCCTATGCTTGATCACATTCCAGCTTTACAAACAGGAAAGTCCTTGGGAACATGCAATTCTGAGAATATACAATTTACAGTTGCACCTTATCTGCTGTGACTACAAGGTAAAAAACTGTAAAGAGAAAGACACAACAACAAAAGAGTACAGTGGGGTGAAATTCTGTTTTCTCACCCTGGAATGACTCCCAGGAGCTATGCAGCTGAAGTAAAGTGGATTTACACTCAAGTAGATTAGAGCAGATTTAGTTCCTAGACTGTCACCCATATCTGCCTCTTATCTCATCATTGTCATGCTTGCACGAGACTTAAAACTATTGAGGAATGACACCTTCATTTAACATTGCCCACAGGTCTGTCATTCCAACTGTACGACAACGGGGTCTCAGCTGCTGCTGGACTGGGCTTCTACTTCGGTTCTTTTAGGAAAAGAAGACGTTCGTGGCCCTAACATTTCCCCTAACCTTCGTCCAAAGTGCTCCTAACTCGTATCAGCACTGCTTTCACTTCAGCTCTGATCAAGCAACATTTTGGATGGCTTTGGAAAAGGGGCAGTGCAAAGTGGCTTCTTTTAGTAGCAGAGTTCTTTCTAGTAGCAGAGCAAATGAGCATTCTAAGACTTCCGATCTGAGCCACTTTCTTTTCAGCCTCTGCAATATCTTTATCACCTCTGGCTGTTACATTACGTATCCATCTGTGATAATCATTCTGGAGTAATTTCAAGCTCTTATTACTTGGTGTTCAGGTGCAATCGTTGTCAATAATTCTAAAATAGAAGAGTTCCTGCACTCTGAGAAGGTAAACTGCTTAATGCCCTGAGACTGAGCCTCCCCTGGCTGAATTCTCTTGGCGTTTACACCAGCCCTGCCAGCTCCCCAAAAGTTTGCTACCGGCTTTGTCTATCAGAGACTGAAATAATTAATTTCCTATTACTTTCCTGTGTTGATGGATGAACGTTTTCAAGGATCTGAGGGAAGACTCCAGCTGTGAAAAGCACGACCACGGTGGGAATTGCCATTGCAGGCACCAAGGAAGTCTGAGAGTCTGCTGCCTGCTCAGAGAATTCCCGAGTGAGCATTTCCATGTAAAGTGCTTCACACCATGCTCAATTGCCCAGAATTACAGATTGGAAAGTTAAAGGCTGTGCACCGACACCAGTAAAATAGAAGGTTCTTATGCACAACAGAAGAAATACTTGACCAGTTCTACAGTCTTTGTAGGAGAAATAATCCTCAATCCCATTTTAACTGCAAAAGGAGGAAATCTGTTAAAACCAAATCACATTATAGCGTTTATGCTTATGTCTTGCATAAATTTCTTGCTCTCTATAAAGTTTGACTCTGATGAGAAGGAAAGCTGTGTTAGGAATGATTATGTGCTTATTTTCATAGAAATGATCCACCAGTTTCTGAAGAAAACAACAAAGAAATATGCTTGAAAGATACCAGCTCTGACATCATGTTGCCACACTTGTTTTCTTCTACAAATACCAAAGTCTTGAGATGAATCTGAAAGTACTTTAGTCTCTTAGACAAAAATGAACATAGTCAATTGTGAAATGGCAAGTTTCATACTGAAAACTCAAAAGCTGTGGAAAAAACCCCATCATTTTGTGGTAATATTTGGGTTTATGTTTTGTTTAGGGTAGAGTCACTGAAGAATCTGATCTGACAGCAAAGTGGATGTATCACCCTCTACAAAGCAGTCAGATATGCATTCATTTTGAGAGAGAAGCCAGCAAGCTGCTGGTTCTCGCTCTTTACTCTCTCCCCACTGGCTAAAACACAAAATAGCAAAAAAACCCAACCCAAGCCCTTAAACTAAACAAAACATAGATATAGTTCTACATTTGATTTAAATAAGCATTTGTTTGAAACCTTGCAAGCCTTTGTATCCAGCAGCACTAAAAAGCCTGAAGCAGAAAACACATTAAAAAGCAATCATAACTCACATCCAGGTACAAAAGGATGCTGCTCTCCATGTGCAGTTCACTAAGCCTTATTCAAATAAATTCTGAAAACACTGCCCCGTATTCTATTGCTAATCCCAGAACAAAGAGTAACAAGGTTACTTCATATACAACTCAACAATCTCATCTAGTTGAGCTTGAAGGGAGTAAGGTGATTTCAAGGCACCTTAGACAGGATATCCAAATTTTAAATCTGGAGAGGGTCAGTAGGCATGATGAAAAATTTTAACGTTTTCCTTCTTCATCTTTAGTACTCTGTTTACATTAAATAGTGAAGTTCTCATACTCCCTCGTGCCAAGATTTTGGTCTTCTAGATAATGCCCTGCAGATTTGCTGGACAGAGAGATAAGTGAAACAAGCAGTTTCTTGTGGGGTGTATCACTGCTCCCACTGCTGTGAGGATACTCTCTGTAAACATAAATGGTTTTCTGTGTTGTAGGAATTTGAATATCTCAGTACTCAGACCATTTATTGACTTTCAAAATCTGTATGGCTGAATTATATGGCACAAAACAAATCTTCCATATTTAAATAGAGCAAACAGGGAATGCCACAGTGGTAGGATGAAATGAATTCTTTTTATAACAGGAACGTTGTTTGCTGCAACCATTGCAATAGAAAGATAACTGGGTGAGCTTGCAGGTTATTAATTCCTTTTCATTGTGGAAAAACCTAGTGATAATGTATTTTGCTTTGCCTTTTTAAAATGAGCTTGAGTTTTCTTTAGTTGAATCCCTTAACATCAGGGGAACTGTTCAGCTGAACTGGTCATGCTGAGTCATAACAATTCAGAAGTTGAGCAGACAGAAATCTAATTATCCCCCAACCCTCACCACAGATCAAGTCTCTCTGGGCAAAGGTTGGTGAGTATGACTAAATGACAGTGGAAATCATATCCATCCATCTTATCTTATCTTCTTCAAACTAGTTATTGCACTAGGGCTCAAGTAACGGTCCCAAACTCCAGTTTTCACACTGCCTCCTGCAATTTCAAAGTAGCTAGATGTAATCTGAACATACAGATAAATCTGCATCCTTTTTAGATGGCCTTGTGCAAATTATGCCTGTTTTTTCCAGAAAAATTGCAGCCAAGAGGAATCATGTACCTAATACTATCAATGTCGTGTGGCTGCCTCTTCAAAGGAGGTGTAGCTAACAGGCAAGGCAGATTATGCCAGCAGAGCAGTTCCCTGCAAACCGAACTCTTCAAAGTTCTCCTGCCTCCCTGTGGCTGTTCAGCAGGTGGGATCAGGCTCCTTTGCAGAAATCCTCTCCTCTCCCTCCGATGTTGATCACCAGACCTGGCATGCAACACAGCACTTGGAGTAACACTGATGTACTCTCAGTGCTTTCCTGGTGCTCTCCACACTTCTACACTTCTACAGGTAAAACCCTAAGAAATAGGATCACTGACCTCGAGAAACTTCAGACCCTGTGGTTGATGCATCTGGAAGATGTGGAGTAAGAGGCACGTTCAAATAGAGTGAGGGAATAGAATGGAGCAAAGCACCCCCTGAATCTACTCAAGAAGACACACTTAGTGGATTAACTCTTCCTGGATGTCCTGGGACAATTAAAGCTAGAAAAAGGGTTTGGATACTGTTAAATCTACATTGGGGGACCATCCAATTATCTTGTTGTGGTCTGCTGAAGGTCTAAGAAGGTGTTAAAATCCTTGAGAGAAAAGCAGATAAACACCATTTCCAATCTGAATTAGATTGCTGAAATCTTATTAGAAGAATGTCCCACCTCAAAAAAAAAAAAAGAGTATTTTTCATCATTTCAGCAGTTTCCTAGGATATCTATGATGTCTTGCATAGCACACAGACCACTATGTCTCACTCCTAAAGGTCACTGACTGCTAATTAAAATTTGACTGTACGTCCATCTTTCGAGGGATGTCTCCTCAGCTTGCCATCTGCAAGGTTAATGATGCACAGATTCGCAGGCCGTGCTGCAATGCTCGGATCCAAAGATGGATTTCAGACACCACTGAATGTAGCAGCTGTTCAGGCCTGCATTTTGGGTGGTTCACATAGGAAGGGCCCTTCTGAAAGTTTGGGCAGTGTCAAGGCTTTCACAGGGTTCCATTCCAGTGCTGCAGATGTCCATGTTGACTACTGGAGCACTGGGCATGTAAAGAACCAGAAAGGGTCATGTCAAAAGATAACAAGGGATTCTCTGTGGCCATCTGGGTGGAGAGAGCAACTGAGTCACCACCTGGGACTGCTTTGGCAAGCAAACAGCTTCAGCCAGTTTTGATGCCACCTTCCCTTACATGAGCCTCAGGGCCGGAATTCAGGGGCAACTAATAGCACAGGCAGGTTACATCTTCTCTTTTAGCACCAGAGAGAGAAAGATTAGCAAAAGCTTCCTGAACAGTGGACTTTCATAGCTTCTCTTGACTCTTTTTGTGTGTTTTTGGGAAATTTCTGGTGACAGACTCACAGCTATGGCACTGGAAATACAAACCCTCTGGGATGGCATTCCTAAGCACGTTTAACCCAAACTCTTTCAATGGTCTCAGCTCTCTCTTTTCCAAGGAACATCCCACTTCATTCTATCTTTTAGTATCAAAAAACTGATGTTTTCTTGTAAATGGCATTTGTAAAGGTCTCCGAAGCAACAAATCCTGAACTTTAATATTGGTGTGTGGTTTTGTCTTCCTCTTACAGCCCCAAATAACTTACCCATTCTCTGCATCCACACCCTTGTCTACGAGGTGCAGGGGAGCACAGTGATATGTAACCCAGGAATGATGTTCATGCTTGGAAAATGGTGCTGCACACCTCACCCTATAACCCATGTAGGGCTGCAGTCTTTTACCACACAGGGATCATCAGCCACAGAAAGGCAAAGACATTTGATCAAGCTGAGCTGTCCCCTGTGCACGGAGTCTTGTTTCCTGGTAACATGTTACAACCCATATAATAGAAAAACAGCATCCAGAACTGTAGGCAGCATTCCCCAGAGAGGAAAAATTTGCAGCAAGAGAAAAGGCTGCTATTTGGTACATTATTCTGGCACTGCTTAGCATTTAGTTCTATTTTTGCTTGGGAAGACAGCTCGTGATGAAGAATGTCTCACCTTATCAGCGATGGACAGCAGCTGCTGCACAGGGATGGGAGGTCTTTAGGTGATCAGCTGCACTGGGAATAATTTGAAGAGATGAGAGTTAATTAGTCCAGGATAAACTAAGAAGGGATCTGATTAGCCAGAGTACTAAAAGCCAATTACTTCCAGAACACAGCTAAATGGCTTTACAAAGCTAAAAAAAGACAGCATCTGATAGCTTTTCCAACACATGAGTTCTGATCACTAAAAAAACGACCTCTTCTTGCCCTCCCCCAGAAAACTTAGTTCTGGATGAGGGCAAATTTCTGAATCCTCTTGCAGTTTGTTGGGTTTTTTTGGTTTTTTTGGGGGTGTGTTTATTTGTTTGTTTGTTTGTTTGTTTTAATAAGTAACTTCTACAAGGGTTTGTAAGATACCCAGCTACTCATGAGCGTGCTTTAATGTGCAGAAAAACTCATCACCACAAAGCCTGATTTTTTTGGAGAACCACTGTTGAGAGCAATTTGATCTCTCTTTCTGAGTCAAGTTGTCCCTTCTTTAAGTGGAGTTGGCACTCAGGCAACTTGGCCACCCTGGCAACTGCATCAGGTCAGCCTCCTAACAGCTGGTCCCCTCTTCTCTGGCAAGAAGAAAATGTCCTGTATGTAACTAATGACCTGATTATTTTCTTCCCATGAGCTGCACAATAAAATATCCCCTAAGTCTGTTTGTGGCTGAAACATGAAGAAATGCATTTCTGGATATTCAAACATATTCAGTATCTTCTGTAACGTATATAAAAACAAAAGGATGCTCAGGACGGTCAAAGCTGAAAATGTGAGCAAGAATTGGACCATCTGTGGGCTGGTGTGTGGCTGCCTCTGTGGCTGCTAACACTTAATTCCAGCTGGACTGTCAGTTCCTTGCTTGTAAGCATACTGTCAATGTAAATTGACAGGAATCCCCGGGATCCGAGCTTCGGAATGTATTCCCTTATGCAGCGCTAATTGTTCACAACAGGGCAGATATGGCAGGAGAAGATGTTTGACTAATTGCATATCAAATTGCATCCAAGCCAAGAAGCAGCTGCAGAAGAGGCAGTGTGCAGTTTCAGATAGGGCGAAACGGGATCACATGAATGCATGAACTCAGCCACTTAAGCTCTGCCTAAATTCTCCCTGTAAATACCCAGCAGAATTTGCAGAGCCGTAAGCCGGTGCTCTGCGTGAATGTGAATTGCATCCCCAGCATTTATAAACTGTGCCTTGGATAATTCATGAGAATAGCCACACGGGGTCATACCAAAGGTTCATTTAGCTCAACATCCTGTCCCTGAGGCTGAACGCTGAAAGGTGTGTAGGAAAAAAGCATGAGAAATGGGATAAGCATAGCATGCGCCTTCCCCTGGTGTGCTCTCTGTCTGCTGACAATCACTAGTTCAGTCTTGTGGAGGCTGCTCCTGCTTCCCAGAGCTTAATGGCCCATGAGAGACCTTTCTTACTGATTCTGTCTAATTACTTCTTCTGCCCATTCTTGCTTCTGTCCAAAACATCCTCTGGCAAAGAGGGGTACAGTTTAATTATAAGTTGTGTGCAGATATTCTTAGTTTCATTTATTGTGATTAATAATTTCACGTGTTTCTTACTAATTCCTGAGTTATAATAAAGAGTGAACAATCTTTTCCTACTCATTTTTGCAAGTTGCTCTTCCTCCCATAGATTGCTTTCTATTATTTGGAGAAAATTAAACCTTCAAGTGTCTCATTTCAAATATTACACTGATAAGAGATCACACCTATTTGTTAACTTCCAGCTGTGAATAGCAGACCTGTTCTGAATTTCAGGTGCTAGAAATGGTCTCTCTTTAATGTTCAGGCTTTGAATACAAATTACAGCATGAACCTGCCTCCAGCATTATTATCCACTGGACTACTGGGATTTAAAAACCTCTTTGTATCTTTTGTGGTTACTATGGCCATTCTCAAAGTCTGCTATGTCTGTGCTTTGTACCACACCTGTAAGTATAAGACAGCTTAAAAGGTGCTGCATTTCAGTGAAAATCTCTCCATGTTCAGACACAGAGGTTTCAGTGGGCCCCCAGATGGGAAGGCCAAAAGGAACCCAGAAACTTGGACCTAAAAGAAAAACAATCCTGTTTCTCTTTTCCCCTCATGTCCACACATAATATTGTGCAAAATGCTCCTGTGAAGGTCTCCCTCTGCAACTGCTCCACCCATCATTGGCTTCTGCGTCTTATTCAAAGTCTCACAGACATCCTGTCTCACTTTTTGCAGCGTACCTGTTGCCTAAAACTGTACCAGATGCATCTTCCTGATTGTTTGCCATGGGCAACAGTCATTTTTCCTCTCTCAAGGGCAAGCCATATTCACACATCAATTCTCCACCTTCATGCTAGAGTCTCTCTCCCTCGCTTCTTGTTTTCAAAGCCCCTCATATAAAATGCACAAGGGGTAAGAAATGACAGAGAATCAGAGCATCTGCATTTTGTATTCCTCCAGCACTTGCTTGAGTGGCTGCACAAAAACACAAGCCTGGAGTTTTGAGGTCCCCAGCTTTCATCACCCTCATAGCTCTGCTTCTGTTAAAGACTTTACTCCCTTCTGGCCTGTCTGAATTGGAGTCACAAAGGCAGGAAAAAGTGATATTTACAGTGCTCCTCTTCTCATTGCCAGTGTCTGGGAATATTAACAAGTCACTGCACCCTGACAATGGTTCATTTCAAGTGTGGAGCATTACGATTCTCATCAAGGACAAAGAACCTAGTGCAGTTCACAAGAGCTCAGGTGCTTTAAGCTCCTTTCTAAAATTACATTTCTGCAGACAGCAGACCATTCAGTTGAGTCATTCTGTGCAAACTGAATGAAATCTTCCAGTTTCTTCTTCTTCTTCTTCTTCTTCTGCGTGATCAATAGGGGGTGCATTATTTAGGGGAATATTTTAAACCATCCCACGTGGAAGTTTATCTCTGGCAGCCCGGGCAGTGGCCGGGCTCCACCACAGAGCAAAGGGCCAGGGCAGCCCCATTCTCCTCCTCCCGCTGCTGATCCCTCCTGCTGCAAAGGAAAGGCGAGCAAGAGCCCATCAGTGGAGACAACCAGGCAGTGCTCCCAGCTCTGCCCTGCCTGGGGCTGCACCATGCAGCAGGATGGGCAGGGAGCCAGCGGCTGGAACCATGGCTGTGGTCTGGAGGCTCCTGAGAGCTGGCACGTGACCAGGACAGCCTGGTCCAGCCCTTGCCTGCCCTCCTCCAAGCTGTGTGTCCCCACAGAACCATGTCCAGCAGATGCCCTCGCCCTTCCAGATGTTCTCCCTCTGTCCACCCTTGCATGACAACACTCAGGGAACAAGTGAACACAGCTCCTCCCAGCTTCAGCTGGGGAGCAGAGACCCATCTGCCTGGTTCTGAGGACAGAGCTGAAGCAGGCAGCACCTGGAGTCCTCAACACTCTTGAAGGATCCCAAGGAATTCTCTCTCTCCTGCAGCAGCATGATGGGCACTGACTTCCTCTGGGTGAAGGGCAGCGGCACCATCCTCAGTTCTGCTGATGTGTTGATTCAGAAGAGAAGACCCATCCTGCCTTTTTTTTCAAAATTCAGATGGTGAGCAGCAAGACTCCCACCGTTTGCCAATAGGGCAGTCAGAGCCCTTTGCTTGGGATCACCGTGCAGGAACCAGGCCGTGCTCAGCGAGCAGCCCCGCAGCAGAAAGGGTCTCTGGGGAGCTGCCACCCGGCACCAGCAGCCTGAGCATGGCAGAGCTGGGACCCTCTGCCCTCTGGGGCTCTCTGGGAAATCTCCCACATGGCAGATTTCCTCCCAGCACCGCCACCAAGGCTGTGCTGGCATTTCTGGTGGCTTTCTAACCCTCTGTGTTCCCTGAGGGGCATGGCTGGACCCTCTCTCCCTCCTTCCCACACTAGCTGATCCCACTGGCCACTCATCACCTCTGCACAGCCAGAGGCAGCTGAAGGGCATCCTTGCTGCTGCCATTATCCCCTTCTTCCTGCCCCACTGCCTTCTTTCCTCCACTGGGCACCCACAGTTCTCGGGGCAGAGCTCAGACCAGAGGGACACACAGCAGGGTAGCAGCTCATCTCTTTCTCAAGGAATGCTGTGGATGGCAGACATACAAGGGAGGAATCAGGACACAGCGGAGGGGAAGGATCACCTCCCTCCACCTGTTGATCTTCACTTCCCCTCGCCTTGGGCTTCACTGCTGGTCCTGATCTCTGATAAACTTGGTGCCACTTTGGGCCACCAGGCTTTGGGCCCAGCCACTCAGCCAATTTTCAAACCACCTCTCATTCTGCTCAGCCTGCCCACACTTCTTCAGCTTCTCCACAAGACTATCCTGGCAGACAGTCCTCCTGAAGTGGACAATGCCGCTGGACTCCCCTCATGTCCCAGCCCGGTTATTTCACCACAGAAGATGATCAGGTTTGGCAAGCAGGGTTTCCTTTGCTGTATTCATGCTGGCTCCTAGCTCCAATCATGTCCTTCACATCTCCAGGATGTGCTGTGGTATTCCCAGCACCTCCATGAACATAGGATCCCCTTTTCTCACCAAATACTATAATAAGTTCAGGGCACCTGCTGATCTCGGCCTTAATTTTTTGTGTTTGGTTTATTTTTTCAAGCCTCTCCAGGAATGTGACAGTGAACACTACAGCAAACATTTAACAAGATGTGTGGGCTCTGTCCTCATTAGGCTAAACACGAGAGGTGAAGCAGCAGATGCATGCAGAGCAGGCACTGCTGAACGACATGAAGTCAATTTGAGCTTGCAAGAGGGGAGCCTTTGAGTGGCAGACAGCCCTACGTGGACCAGCACGTGAGAGGCCTCAGCCACACTGCATTGCCTCTTGCCCCAGGGTCCTTCACTGGAATATGATTTTAAAACACCCCAAAAAGCCAAGGGCAAGTGGAACAGAAATTTTAGATCGACTTGTCATCAAAGCTGTTTTGAAACCTGAATTCACCTTGTGTTTGAGAGCTTATTTCCTTGAGCTATGTTCACAGCACCCACTATGAGATTGTACTTCCAGGGCATTTTTTCCTTTCAGGCTTGCTGTACTATCACCTACATTTTACAGAAAGGGAACAGAGATACAGGGGGAGACTTGCTCAAGGTCAGAATGGGCTGATGTGATAGAAATGGAAAAAGCACAGAAACAATGTAGAAAAGATGGGTCTGATCTATACAGGAGGGACTTGAATGACAGTGATTTATACAAGTATTTATACCAAGCCTGAAATGAAAACACAGTGTCAAGACATTCACATTATCATTTCTTATTATTCTTAATAAAGGCAATGATTTGGCTTGAAAAATAGAATTAATCTGACCTTAAACATCGAGTTGATATTTTCCTTAGGGATTTTTAACTTCTGATTCTTACTCCTTACGCTTTCTCATCTCATCTTTCCCCTTCTCAAATTAACTGTCATTTTTTTATGACACTACCCACGTCTGAGCTGCCAGGATGCCTCCTGTGAGCAATCCTCCCAAAGTATTTTCCACCGAGGCTTAGGAGCAGGCCCCTTCCTTAGTCTAGCCACAAAAGCCTCCTTCTATTACAGGAAGATCCAAATATAGTCCCTATTTTCAGGGAAGTTCATGAACTAAGGGATCGCATGCCGCATTTTGTAGAGAACCATTGAAACAGACCTGCCTGTTTATCTTGGGGGTAGGTTGAAGTGACACAAGGTGACACACCACGGTTCCCTCCAGCTGGACAGGACTTCCTCAGGAGCACCTGGGGCCAGCCAGCACCCTTGCAGTGTAACAATCTGATAACCCAGTGGGGAAAGAAAACCCATTTTGCTGGAGAGAACCAGAGCCACAGGCATCAACTGCGATGTGCTCAGAGCCCCCCTGAGAGGCACCAAGTTATGCCACCAACAACAGTCCAGAGCAGCAATGATGCACATCTTGCCCTCAGACCCTTCATAAGATCACAGGGATTTGAATAGAGAGTCCAGATTCAAGTTGCAAGAATAAAATTCTCTCTGCTTCCTTGGGCAGATCTGTCTCAGCCACAAATGATATGACAAGAACCCCATACTGGAAAAAAAATACAAGCACATGAAAACCATGTGGCCCGGGGAGGAGAATAATGAGGAAGACCCTCTGTGATGCTACAGACAAGTCCACTGTGCCTGTGTGGAGCAGATGAGTAAAAAAATACGTTTTAAATTAGTCCCCTGGCAAATGTATGGCTCTTGTTCAGTCCTACAGCACAGGACATAAAGCATCTGCCTGGACCCTGTGGTTCCTCAGCACGCTCTGAAGAGGAGCCAATTGTCAAGTTGTCCCTAATGTATGTCAGCAGCTAGAGAGGAGTCAGAGCTGGGGTCACAGCATCTCCCTCTTTCAGTTCTATCCCTGATGCAGAAAGACAGCGGGATCACGTGAGTTGAAACACAAGTTACTGCAGCTCCTGCACCATTTTGGTTCCAAGTTTGGGCTGTCCAGGCTTCCCATGAACTCGAAAATCAATATGGTACAAGTGTGGAGAGTTCATTGATCTGCATAATTTTGGCTTTGGTTGTACTGCTGTCGCAGGCAGAATGGGAGCTTCAGCTAAAGTTTATTAGAGAAGCCCTTCTGTTGAGTCATGAGGGGCAGAAAGAGCCCCCTTGCTTTCTAAACTCCTTCCTAGAGAGGAGTCCAGGTGCTGCTGGATCCAGTCTTAGCCCCAGATTTGTCAATGATTTACAGCTAAAGGGTTACATAGGTGTAATTGAACCTTTATACAGCTTTGTCCCACAAGGTAAAGGATGGCGAACCAAATATTTTAAAATAAAAATAAATAATTATAATGACTAGACTAAAAGTTCTTAATCAAAATTATTTACTACACAGTAGAGGAAGCTATAACTATTAGTACTGTACACTATTTTGAAGCAATAGTGAAGCAATTATAGTGCAGCAAGCAAAACCATCTATTAAGTAGAGATTGATGTTACTCACCTGTGCCAACGACTGCAGGCAAATCTTTCACTCAGACTCAAGGAGTAACCTTGAGGGGTGTCCCCACTCCAGGGAGGAATCTCCATACACACTCCAAGAGGGAATATATTAGAAGGTGTGCGCCCTGGCACGGGATGCTCAGAGAAGCTGTGGCTGCCCCATCCCTGGAAGTGTTCATGGTTGGGCTGGATGGGGCTCTGAGCAGCCTGGCCTAGTGGAAGGTGTCCCTGTCCCTGGCAGGGGGTTGGAACTGGATGGTCTTTAAGGTCCCTTCCAACTCAAACCATTCTATGATTCTATGAAGACCCTGCTGTTAAAAAGTGGGACTGGTTTTTTATATATAAAGTGATTTTCTGTCCACCATATATCTCCAGGCCAGCTGTGTCAGCTCAGGATCTTTAGGTAAATTATCAGCAGTATCACTTGCTTGTCCCTTTAGAACAGATACTTTATCAGGTCTGCCATATCTTCACCTCACTATCAGGATGTTTATCTTTGGGAATGGTGAGGCAGGCTGTTTTCAGCATCATTCAGCACCAAAAGCAGCGTGCCAGCCCCCTTCTCCTTTCACTGCTGATAGCTTTGCAAACAGGGTGTTGTTTGAGTTGTTTCCCCTAACTCCAGGCAGAGCATCCTGCCACGGCTGCCCTTCTGAGCACTCACTAGAAACTATTTACTTTGACTAGAGCCTCAAACCTATAATTCACTCCTGCTCCCATCAACCTTGAATTCAGATCAAACCTTTTGAAAACATGTAATAGCATTTGCCAATTAAGTCATTAGGCCCAGTTATCTTTAATAGAGGTAACTTTTACTGGAAAAACTATAAACAGCTGTTGAGAGAAGAGATCTCTCACACTGCAAGTGATAAAATATTCCTAATTGGGCAATGTTTCATTTTCCTAGGGTGAAAATATGGCTGCTGGGAGGATACTAATCGGTCTGATTCTTGCAGCTCCTTCTGAACTCCTGCCTCTTGAGCTTTGCCACTCTCTCTCTCTCTCTCTTCAAAGAAAAACGTCTGCACAAGGGGGAACATTAGTTAACCTTGTGCTTCTCTTGGAGCTCATCAGCAGCGTGATTAATGGTTTGAAGGGAGAAAATCCTTCTTGCATGAGCTCAAAGAGTGACCTGAAGGATGGCTGTAATGTAGTGTCTCCTGCACAGTTTGTGATAGCAGTTACTTGCTCCCATTTGTTCCAGAATTGAAATTTGTGTCCAGTTTGTTGCATGTCAGGTCAGGCAGGGAATATTTTGCTGGCCTAAGAGAGTTACTATTACTTTGAATATCCTTGGTTCTCCTTTCTTGTTTAAAAGGCAAAACCGTGAGGGTTTCTTGCTTGAAGATTATATTAAAATCATGTCAATGTTTTGATTTCTAACACCTTTCCTGTAAATTAAAATTTTGAGGAAGAAGAAATTGCATCAATTCATTGATATTCCCATTCTGCTTCAGCTCTCTTCGGAGACTGAAAATGCAGTCAGCCTGATTTGTTTCAACACAGAGGCACTTTCTGACAAAAAGAGCATTTTGAAGGATCATTTCTCAGGTAGCTATTACAGAGGCAGGCTGAGAGCTTTCCAAGATCTCCCTCTGCCCACTCTGGTACTTCACCATTACTGCAACTCTCCTCTCTCCAACTTGTCAGTGCCATTTGTCTCACTGGAATATCAAAATAAAGGGGCTGCTTTGTCATCCAGCAGACCCTGGGTTTAGCAAAATGCTTGAGGGAGCTGCTTTGGAGCACAGCTGCTTATAGGAGAGCTGAGTCACAAACCCCAGGTTTGCATTTGGGTTGAACCTTGAGATAATCTGGAATAGCTGAGGTGACTGTAATAACCTCCGTGGGGGAGGAGTGCAACTGTGGGGTGGCATCAGGCAATGCTAAATGAAAAGGGAAAAATTCCCTGGCTTTCCCTGCACGGTGAGCCTCGTTCATCAGGACTTCAGGAGGTCAGAAAGGTGCAGGCAGTGACACAGAGAGACACTCAGCGTCAGCTTCTGCTCAAGCATTCCCAGGTTTATCTGCAAAATGAATATATTCGGTGCTGATAAAGTAATCCAAGATAAGATAGGAGACAATCAGAGCTGGTCTTATTAGGATGTGATATAATTAATTTAAAATTACTTATTTGTGAAGCTGTGATGATCAGTGTTGTGCTTTCTCTCCAGATGACAGGGTTATTAGTTAGCTTCAGACTGCCTGGGGCTATGAAGCAGGCAGGAATTGTAGTTAGATAGCAGGCATGTACTTGCCACATGTATTATATTAATACCCCTTCCCTTTTTTCTCCCCATCATGCCCTCTGGCCATATCTCCTTGGTCTTTTGCTTGTTTGACCTCTGGCATGTATTAAAAAACCACTGACAATCAAAGGTCAGTACAATCACTTACTACTGCTTTTGAACAATATTAATCAGAATTTAATTTCAGCTGCTGCAACACGGTGTGAAATAGAAGCACTTTCTTTAATCACCTCCTGAATTTTCTCTCCCAGCCTCCAAGATTTCATTAAAATTCCCCAGCTGGGCTTTATCTTGCAGTGTTCAGGTCACAAAACATTCACAAAATGTTTAACAAACAAGAAAAAAAAAATGTTCTGTGAGAGGTCACAGAGAGTCACTCCTTGATTCCTCTCCCCATGCCAGGGCTCACCCAAAGCTTGTCCCTGGGCAGAGGTTGGCATCAAAGCAGTTGATGTGAGTTGGGGCTGGGCTCATGCTTGGGACCCATCCTGTGCTGACAGTTTGATCCTGCACTCACCTCTGTAAGGCAGCTCCAGCACTGGTGGAAGTCACTGGCAGCACAGCTGTACTGAATAGAAAGTTAGGGGCATCCCTTCCTAGCTGGAAATAAAGGATGCAGCCACCTGGAAAGCCAGGGGTAATGCTTTATTCTAATTGACTTTTCAGGCATAATGGAGCCCTCTGTCACATTCCAATTTTTTTCTTAAAGAGAAAAGGATATATATTTCTATAAAATCCAAATCAGGCTTAGGTTACATTTTAAATGGTTCCTACCGATTTTAGTGTGTTTCAATTGAGTTCTTTTTAAAACAAATTCACAACATTCTTTATACCTGCTCAGAAATCAGCTCAAATTTAAAGTTTAGTGTCAACAAAATCAATACCTAGGAGCTTTTGCAATCTGTCCATGTTTCTTTGAAGACAGAAGGTGCTACACACAGGATAGAAATGGACATAATAAATTCCACCCCTTAAAAAAAAAAAAAAGTGTTAACTGAAATTTCAACGATCAAAGTGAGACCATTACAGCAAGGATAGATCAGACTGTGTCACTCAAGCCTCTCTGGGAGAGGAGATGCTTCCAACACCTCTCCATCATTTATACATCTTTGGCTCACTCTGGCCATGTTTCTTAAGCAGGTTTCTCAGCAGAGCACCTTTAAAATGGGGTGGCCATCCCATGGTGAGGATCTTTCCCCTTGATTCTCCTCTGACAGAGCTTGCTCTGAGCTCCCAGGCAGCACAGATCTCCAGCAGCACCACCCCCTGCCAGACAGGAGCACATTCCAGCAGAGCCCGAGGGGAGCTGGAGCTTTGCTCTGCTTGGGGGCAACTCAGCTGGAAAGAAAACTTCCAGAAAAGCTCTGCTTAAAAATACCCAGGCCCTGCCAAAAGGAGCTGGCACGTTATCATTTTACTAGTCCTGCCATGCAAAACTACCCACTGGGTCTCTGCAGTTAAACAGTTCCAACCTTGAAAATGCTTTTGAAAACAAGTGATACTAAATCCTTCCTCTGAGCAGGAACTGGTGACATCCACTTGACTCTTCCCTGAGCATTGAGTCATGATCCTCATAGTCAAAAATTTTAGTCCAAAATGAAAATGAATAGTATTTATTATTTTTAGAGTTAGCCACTGGCACTGGCATATGTGAGTATATTCACCAAGGTTGTTTTGAGGATTAGAGCACCCTCCTAATCTGAACTGGAAAGAATGAACTGTTTTATTATCTGATCTGACCTTTGCTTGTATTAGAGTCAAGCTTGTGACTTCAGTGATAACTCATGTTTTATTGTCTTTTATTCCTGTTACTCCTATAAACCCTGAAAAGTGTGGTCCAGATTTTATTTCCCTTCTTTATCACCAGGGAAATCATGTACTGAGTTCCCAAACATTTATACACTGCAAATTCACTTGAGGCAAAGATGCCACTCAGAGTCCAGGCTGGAAAAAGACATCAGGGCCTATTTTGTTTGGTGGAACCTGTATTCAACACAATGGTCTGGGACATCTGCCCAGGCTGACGGGTGGCACTGAGAACATGAAGAACTTTTTCACTTGGGAACTGAGCATAGCATTTTAAATGGATATTGTGGGTGACAGAAGACACAGGGCTCTGCCAGCCTGCATGCAGAAGCACTTTCCCTTTTTGAAAGAGGGCTCTTTTCTAAAACTCAGCACCAAGATGCATGGTGTTGCAATTCCAGCAGAGCAGACTGTCACATATCAGAGATCCCAAAGCAATAAGATGGGTCTGGAGGCTCAGGCAGACCTTGCTGTTGTTTTATACTGGTTTTAATCAGGCTGTGCTGCAAGGCAATTTTTGGATTTCACTGTTTGTGCAGTGCTCATGGATGCGGCACCTGGTACACGTCTTATCCAATTTGAAAGCAGATCTGTCTCACAGATCTTGGTTGTGGGAATGGATAACAGGGAAAATCTTGGGCCAAAGCCTTGTGTTGCTGGGAGTGAGTTAAAAGGGCTAGATGAAAAGGAAGCTTTCATTTTACAGCTTGGATATCATCATCACTAAGAAGCATGTTTGCAGACAGATATATTTGTCCCTTTAAGCAACCAGATGCTTCTCCTCTGGGGACTGATCCTTGTCAGGATATCTTTTCAAATTCTAGTGGTTTTTTTATTCCATCCCACAAGTAATTTTTTAGAGCTGTTAGAAAACAGGAGTTGGGAAGGGATGCTTTCAGGTGATCTGGGGTCTACAGTCACCGTTACCATCAGATCTGAAGATCAGAGCCATGGGTTGTCCCCATGCTGTGCTTCCTGACGGAGCCCTAGAGACCCAGGGAGGTTTTTGTCAATTGGCAGAGATCAGGATTATATGAAATAATTTTAATATATGTCTTAGTGCCCCCAAGCCCACATATTATAAGTTATTTTTATAGAAAAAATCCAATTATGCTTTTCTAGGTTGTCTTCCACTTTAGAGAAATTGTTACTAATCAAAAATACTTCAGCCAATTCAATAATTGGCCAGAACAGGGCTTTGCAAACACCTTTCACAGTTTCATTGCCTTATAAATCTATAAATAAAGAATAAACATATGACATCACTGTAGCAATTATTTAGGATACAGTAAAAGCAGCAAAGGAAGAAGGAGGAGGGAAAGTGAAATGTTTCTGAGAGGGCACAAGTTCCTTCTGCTCTGTGGCACGGCAGCTCCTCTCTGCTCAGCAAAGCAGAAGCTGACAGGAGGCTCCTGGCAACCCAGAGGGGTGAATTTCAGAGCGCTGGTGGTACCTGCACAACAGATGGGGACAAGTCTATTTGAGGTAACGTGGAGCAAGCACTGGTCTCCTGGAAGGCATCTCTGGTCAATGCAGTGGACCATCCTGTCTCAAAGTGTCCAAGATCGAGTGTTTCAGAGTAGCCACACAGATGGAGGGTTATTTTAAACTTCACAGCTGGTTTGCTCTCAATCTCTAATATTAGTGGTCAGCTCGAAGCCTGAAATTATGAAGTTTCGTAATTTTTCAAAAGGTAGGTTAGCAATAAAGATTAAAACAAAACCACTGATTGCCCTTTTGTCCATACAAGTGTCTGATCCCTCTTTTCATCCTGCCAAATACTGTAGACCAACAACACCCAGTTACAACGTTTTGCATTGTAATTAGAATTTGTAAAATCTATTTCCTTTGATGAGGTCTAAGAGTGTTACCCCTGTGTTATATTGAACATCTTCTTCTCCTGGAGTACAGCAGATGTTTTCTTGAGAGAGCTCCTGGCAAACCCATTGGCTAAGAAGTTAGGTTCTACAAAATTTGAAAACAAAGGAAGAGATACAAAATCTACCGAACTATGAAATATTTGGGTGGTTTCAGCAAAATATGGGGATGGTGCCAAAAGGATCCAGACTCCAGCTTCTTGCCAGGAGTGGTGGAAACCCAGATGCACCAATTCTGTGTGAAAGCACACTGGTGCCATTGACAGATGTGGAATACACTTAAATACACTTCAGGTACTTCAGTATGAGTGAAAGGGAAAGTGCACCACTGCCTGACAGATGTATTTGGGAGCTCTGGGGTGTGTTGGCTTTTTACTGCTGCTTGAAATTACGCTTGCATGGTTTTATTGCGTGCCTGCCTACACCCCTGTGTATTCCAGTCAGAATGGTGGGATAAATGGAGGTGTCTGGAGGTGAACTTCCTTCTGTCTGTCAGGTCGTTTGGGGGCGATTGTGTTCCTTGTTTCAGGAGCTTCCCATCCAAAGACTTGGTTATTCCCCAAATTAGGTGGTACTGCAGAGCACATAGTGTAGCTCCTGGGTATTGTAGGACCAGCAGAGCTGTGGATGTGCACCACCAGTGGCCTCCTCTGGCTCTTGTTCACAGGAGACCTTAACAGCGCCCTTCCAGCACGCAGTGAGCGTCTCCACAACAGCCCCATGGCTTCAGTGGCCCTGCTCAGCCAGGAGCTCCGTGTGAGTGAGGGTGTCCATCTGGGACGTGTCTCTGCAGCAGCTGAAGGCTCTGCCAGGCGTTCCCCAAGCAGTCTGTGCGGGCTAGCACAAAATTAGGCTGGGGACTGCGCTGAAACAGCGACAGCCAGAATAATCTGAGCAATAGATAAAGAACCAAGAGTGGTTCCCCAGTGTAATTAGGAAGAGCACTGTTATGCAATTAAGAAAATTAATTAGATGTAGACGAAGGAAGTGCAGGTTGAAGGCATATTGCAGCACAGACTTGTCTAGCTCTGTGGTACTTTTGAGATCTGCTGGTGGTATAATTGGTTTGATAGTGTCTCTGAATGAGCTGTAATCCCAGATTTCTCTATTGACCACTCCTATGTCACAGAGCATAATTTACTACAAACAGCAGAAAACTTCAGCCTATCAGAACCAACATCAAAATATGCTGAGCACTTTCTGCTCAATGCAGTGAACCTCATTAATCTAGCCAGAATCACTCCTCTTCCAGCTGAGTTCTGATTTAGCTGTCTCCATCCCTCCATGAAATGATCTTGTACTTAGGGATGGAAACATCAAGTATCCTCAAGCCAGCTATCACTGTGTTACCAGCTCCTTTTAAATGAAATGAATGAGACCTGGCCAACAGTATTTTACCTACCTTTTTCTCCCAGGAATCCCAAAACAGAAGAGTTCATTCAGAGGAAAAGAAAGTTGAAATAAAAAATCATTCCCCTGGTATCTGAGGAAATGTCACCTGTTGTACTTGTAGGAATCCAGAGAAGCAATACCATGGTTTGGTGAACACCGTGATTATCCAAGACATGCTTGTGTACATGTTAGTCACAAAATGTACCTTGTGTTAAAAGAAATGTACATCCCTAGTTACAGTAGGGCTTCACCATTCCATAGCTCCATTATATCACAGAATGGTGATAGGACATCAGCTACTGAGGGGAGATAGCCTTTAAACTACAATAACATTTGCATTCCATGGAGAGGGGTGGCTCAAGGATTTTTATGAGGACAGGCAAAATTAAATCTGTGAGTGCCAGGGTAACGTATAATAACAACCCACATAATTTTAAAAATCATGATTTTTTTCTTCTTACTCACATTACTGGTATCAGCATAGAGTGCAAGGTGTAAACTCTGAAATTAATTGTATTTTCTCTTTCCATAAAGCTTGTTCATTGTTTGTACTCCAGTCAGCTTGGACACTAAAATTTGGTTAGATAATTTCTCATTCAAGCTGGCATGCACCAGGCCAGCATGTCTGCAATTCAAACATTATCAGCATGTATAGAAGCACACACACAAAAAAAATTCCCAGCCCAAAACTGAGATGAGTTCAAATTAAATTAACATGTAGAAAGCTGGCACTCTCTGCTGGAATCAACTTCGTTATTATTAAGTTTACTACTGCTGTTTCAGATAGCTCCTTCGCTAGGAGTTCTGGCTAAAGGTGCTTTATAAATTAGAGGTCAGGCAGGTACTCTATAATTTTCTCATTTTTCCTTTAATCTCCTTTTTTTTTCCTGTTTAATTAATTCTATGGTGATTCTTTCTGAAACTGAAAACATTTTCCTAGTTTCCTGTATTCACAGTTGCCATCTGCCGGGCAAAGCTTCCCCAGCAAGGCAGATGGGAGCATCCTTCATGTGACACAACCTGCACACTGGAATATCCCTTGGGAATGCTGCTGCATCCCAACACAGAGAGCCACAATGCCACTCACCACCAGTCATCAATCCCATGTTTGACGAGCACCGCGTTTCCTGAGCTCCGACTCCGTGCAAATTAATAAGCAAATATGATGATCTTTTAAAACGTAGCAAAACACAATTTGAAATACACTGTGTTGGTCACAAAGCTCCTTTAAACTCCCAAGAGATCATACCTGCTCTGGTATGTGTACTGGGTAAATTTGCACAGCGGTCTAAGAGTGTGATTACAGCTTGGGAAAACACACACTTTTACAAACACACAGGGTTTTAAGCTGGCTGGCTTAGTGACTGTGCCAGATATCTTACTCATATCAATTACCAACTAAAGCTCTTGAAATAAGAAGCAATATTTTCTTTCCTGATCAAGCCTACAGGGGTGACATTAAAGACAGGTAACATTGGAGTCCAGGTATCCAGAGAGCTATGCCCAAGAACTGGCCTAGGGGTGCCAGCTAATCAAGCAAAGGCATGTTGAGAAACTAAGACAGAGAAATGAGAAGTATCTGGAACTGCCAAATCCTGTGCTATCTTTAGCTAAGCTGTGGCAAAAGGATGCCCATCATTACTAAAGAGAGCACTGATGCTTGAACCATTAAAGCAATGTCGCACTGCCTTGGCCTCTTCTCCTTCTCCTTTGAAAGCTTCATCAGACAAACAAGAAGCCTGACTCCTTTCAGAGGTGTCAGAGGCAATGAGAGCTACTGGTTTAGTAATAAACCAGTTTCTGTGTCTAAATACAGGCCCTCAATGGCAAGGAGGTTGGTTGCTTGTTTTCTCTTCATAGTCTGTGATGCCACTGCCAGGGAAGTGATGTTTGTGGTGGGAAGTTCGGTGGTGTTCCCATGGAGCCACAGGGCTGTGCAAAGACACAGAGAAAACACCCACTGACATTGAAATTGTTGTTACTGTAGCCATGTATCTGTGATGCAATGAAGACACATCTTTGGGAGGATTTGTGGGACTTTCTACGTGGACAGACTGAAAGTTTTTCTTGGGGACTCTGTGCCCCATGTCCCTGGTTCTGTGAGCTGTTTCGCAGTGGCCTCAGCAGAGCACCTGGGTGATGTTTGCCAGTGATTGCAGCTATTCCTGCTGCCCCACCTCAGCAAGTGATGCTGGTGTGGCAGGTCTGGAGCACAGTACAGACCCTGCTGTCTGGGTATGGCTTGTGTCTTCTCTGGCAGGGAATGAACAACTGAGGACAATTATAAAGGTTCCCCTTCAAAACCAGCCTCAGTGGTTTTTTACATATAGCAAAGGAACACTGAAACATTTCACTGTATCAGCTGAAAAGAAGCATACAGCAGAGATAAAAAAGTGACAGTCTGTGCGTTTAGGAGAATAAGAGAGAGACTATCAAAAAGGATGTGGGAATTTAGGGAAGCCTGAAATGCTTTAAAACATTGGAAGAAGGCCCTCACTCTTATCTTCTCTGTAAGAGCGAGATCAAGCTACACCATTTAAACTAGCCTAGGAAAACCTAATTTGGCAAGGGATCACATCGAGGAGCACACCTGCCAGTTTGAACTTAAAGAAAATACCTTTGAGTTTGGTGGTTTGTGGGCTTTTTGAATGAATAAAAGGTGTGTTACAAGAAATACCTTAATCACTCCTTGGGCTGACAATGTAGCTTTCACATGTTTCTAGGTGAGCGAATAGGCAAAAATACCAATGTTTTAGAGAGTTTTCCAAATTTTGAAGGGAGTATACATGCCTTCTTCCCTGAAACTTGCAGGGTCACAGACAAACACATTTTGTCCTGTTCCTGGCATTGTTCAGCTCCTGAATGGACAAAAAGCTGTTCCATTCAGCTTCTTCCTGGTTGTTGTTCCCACGTTTGTCCAGGTACTTCTTGAGTCCATCCCTCAGATACATTGCTATGGATTATTTTCTGCTGCCTGCTCTTTGTCTCTGCACACAACCCTCCCCAAGCACCTCCTGCCCACACAGTGCAAGTCAGGTGAGAGTTTCATCGAAGATTTCAAAGACTGGGGAAGGAGTTAATGAGTGGCCAACAGTAACAAGTGAAGTAATTTGCTTTATTAAGGAAAGAGAGGGGTTTATGCTGTACGTGCCAGTTATACAGAGAGAGACAGACGCCATGGCAACAAGCTTGTCAGGCAGGAGCAGGGCACTACTTCAAGATGAACTATCGCTGGGGACATCATTAGTGGTGGAGAAACTTCAAAAGCTTTGGAATTTGCGTTCCTTTTGCACCCAGAATCTCACCTGCTTTTAAGGAATTTGAATCTCTGGTCTATAAGCTTAGCCTGGGATCACAACAGCAGGCTGGGATGTTGGATGCACTCTGAATAACATGGAAAGGAAGAATGTGCCTACAGTATCTCAGTGCTTCCAGGCCTTCCTGGTTGTCTGAACTGTAGGGAAAGGAAGAATGAAAACATACCACTGAGACATGTTCAGCAGGAGTGTCTGAAATAAAGATTGAAAAGGAATTTGTAAAGGACTGCTCCTTCTGTGCTTACTCATAAGCCATGGACCTGATCATTAGCCTGATGAAGAGATTCCCCTGTAAATCTCTCATTCTGGGAGCATGAACAGGTGACAGATAATTGCACATACGAGGTTGATTCTTTTTATTCTCCTAGCTCATAGGCAGAATCCCAAATACCTGCGGATGTCCTGTCCACAGTGCAGACACTTACTCTGGTGCAAAGCTGGAGTCAGATGCTGATGGGGTAGGATTTATACCCATGCCAAGTTCCACTGTAGGCAACCACAAAGCAATTAGTGCACAAGGCATTTGGAACTCTGAATGTGGTCTAATGTGAATCTCATTTTACCAGAGCAATGTACAGAGTTCAAGTTTCCAGTTCACCAGCCTGCAGTGCAGACGAAAACATTTCTATGGGCAAGTGGAGAGAGAAAGGAAAGATCTGAAGAGCTGTGGCAGAATTTCTGCAGGAGTCTCTTTAGCCCTGCCATATCTATAAAGTGCTGAGAATGCCACACAGCACAGTTTTCATTGTGACAGGGAACAGATCACAAATTCATGAACCTTTGTGACTTGCCTGCATTATAATTCCCCATGACTGAGCTACTCAAATCTAAGGAGAGCTGCAGCCCTTCACAGCTCCAAAAATGAAGCACAGCCAACATGCAGAGTGTAAGAGTGCAGAGAGTCCAGATGCCCAAGCCCTGGCTCAGCTCACCATGCCCCACTGCTTCCACAGGAGCTGCTGCAGGCATTTTAGTCAAAAGCTATTTTAGCCCCATCAGGACTGACTGGGAGAACTGATGAGCACAGACATTTGCCCAGCTTGCAGCATAGGGAAGGAAAATCAGGTGGACATTAATCATCTTTTTGCAGACACGTCAAGTAAAAAGGAGAAGCACGTTCAGTCCTACGAAAAGGCTTATTTTTGAGCAGTTGTTCCCTAAGACCTGATAGCCAAGTGCTGTGCTCAAAGAACAAATGAAAGAAGAGGTGGCACTTCTGGAGCTGCCTGCTTTCCAAAGATAAAGGAAGATGGAGTGCAGCACTCTGCCCATCCTGTACAGGAGGGTGAGAGCCATTGAGATAACTGTGAGAATTATTGTGATGGGGGCATCAGGCTTGCTGTAAAAGGAGAAGAAGTGGGGGCATGCAATGGATTTCTGCATATGTTTGAGTTTTCCCAGTCCTGTGGAGAGAGGCCTCTCTGACCGTAATTGGAACGAGCTCATGAATAGCGCGTGTGAGCAGAAAGCAAATCTGAAGCCGCAAGCAGCCAGCTCACCCTGCTGCACGGTTAGCAAGGAGACGTGTTGCATATGCAAGATGTGGGGCAGGGAAGGACACGATCATCCTGCTGAACAGGCAGAGCATTCACCAGAATTTTCTGGTGGTTCTGGAGCGCTCAGCTTGCCCCAGGTAGCTCTGTCTTCCAGGCAAGTGGAGGTACACACAAGTCTGTTGTTGGCCAGCAGGCAAATATCTGCCAGGAGAAACTGGTGGCAACCTATGACAGCTGCACACAGGTCATGGCCAGTGATACGTGCACAGGGACAGCGGGGGAAAGCCTGTGGTTCCTGCTCCAGCTGCTTTTATCCTGCAACCCAAACTAAATATTTATTTCTCTCTTACTGGCAGAGGACATCAGCTAGAAAGGCAGAGTTGGGCACTAACACTGGTCATGCATCCCTTTTAGTCAGACAGCTGTGGCCAGCAGCAGGAAGAAATTCTGGGAGATCTGAGGTGTGGGGTTTGTAACAGGGCATTCTGTGTTCAGAGATGGGAACCAAACAACAGCTTTCTTCCTGCTCAAAGAAAGAGCTTAGGAACCAGCAGGTGTGGAGAAACGCCTGTCTCAAATACAGCACTGAAGAGAAAGAGGGGGACAGAGTCTTGGCCCCACATCTGCCTTGAGGACACTGATGTCAGCCTGCACTCCTGCCCCCGGGGAGCAGTGTCAGACATGTCACTGACTATGACATGCATGGTCTTGTCAGATCATTACTGCAAGTTCCAGAAATATTTTGTGATTGCTAATACAGACTGCTGGATTATCTTGCCTGCATTGCTATGATATTACTCTTTGCAATACTATGCATTTTAATGTAGAGAGGAGCTTTTTTTAAGAGGACAAATGCTTTACAAGCTCTTAGGAAGGCACAGCATCGTGAGCCAGTGCAAAGTTTAAGACAGTTGAATCCAGCCAGCTTCAGTTTCTTCTTTGAGTCACAATCCACATTAGCACATCCCCCGCATTCTCAGGCTCCTAGACCCCCTACATGCACATTTTTTGTTTCTTGCCTTCATGAGCTTCTGAGCTCCAGTCACTCATTAAACTAAAGCTTAAAATCCCATCTTTGGGCATGCATATGGACAAGCATTCACAGGAGAAGATAGCTGAAATAACTGCAAAATATTGCATCTGACCTTCCATCCTCCCTCCGCCTCCTGGAAGACTGAGCCGAGACTTGTGGAGGAGTGCCATCACATTTTCCTGATTCCCAGTTAATCCTTGGGGCTGTGTCTGTGCCCAAATCCTCTGTGCTCTCAGCAGCTCAGCATCTGCCTCTGAGCTCCTCACCCCCAGCTTCTGCAGACATTTGGCATAGCCAAAGCAGACAATTGTCTATGAAGAGAGGTTGCCAGGGCAGCAACATAAATTTTGCCCACACTCTTGAACATGGAGCAAAACATATGCTGGATTTTGCAGCAGTGGAGATCCCTTCCAGGATTTTGAACACTGCTGAACTTTTCTGCACAGTCAGAAGTCAAACCACAGCCACCTGGATCCATCCGTGCTAAGTCAAAATGGATGAGATTTCAGGATGGCACAGAGCAATACTCCTTTGGGCAGGAAAAGTAAAGGAGGTTAGTCCTGGGTTTGTTTATCTGTTTGTTTAAGAATGCATTTATTTTATAACTGACAGTAGATAATTTTTATTGGCTCTAAGTAACGTGCCAGGAATAAAAACAAGTTTCTCTTTCTGTTTTTCACAACAAGGAGATACCAAACAAGCGGTTTCATGCTCAGAAGAGCCTCAGAGGTCTCTGCTGAATTGATTGACCGTGGTTCAAACCAGTGTGCAGCACAGCCACTGAGGGAGAAACAGAACAAGGAGTCAGCGCATCAGGAAGGTCTACAGGATGCCACTGGGGCACTCTTCCGTGCCTCTGGGAGAACAAGCTGGGAAAGGCTGGAGTTGCATTTTAATCTTTTATTTGTGTAGGATCCATCTGCTCTTGAACTTCAGGGAAATCTACTGCCAGGATCAGCCTGAAACATTGCAAGTGGGGTCTCTTCCAAAGGAAGATGGTTTCTCCAGGGCAAGCTGGAGAAAGCTTCAACTTTCAACCTTGAAAAACTCTAGGGTGGGAGTATGCAATGTACAATTTCAGCTAGATTTAACCAACTGTGACTGAGGGTCACAGGACTTCCTAGCTATCCTCCTCCCCTCAAGCCACTCTTCAGCTGAGAGGACTAATTGGATGGACCTCTTGGGGCTCCTTCCAGCTGTTTCCTGAGATATATTTGTATTCTGCAAAGGGAAAGCTCAAGCTGATTGCCTTTACAACAGCTTCAACAGGAAAAAATTTGCATTAAAAACAATGTGGGGAAAAACAAGACCTGGCATCTTAAAAGGTTTCTTCTAATTCTGGCACGTTGATCAGTACATTCTCTGCCAGAAAAGAAGAGTTTCCTGCTGTGTGTTTTCTAATGAATTGTCCACTGCCCTCTAAAAAGAGATAGTGAAATGCACTGTGTAAGCACCTTCTCTACCAGCCTTGGGAGTTTTGAAGGTATCTTTACTTTTTTGCTCGTATAAGGTAAAAGTTCATTGTACCAATTCAGACAGGCCTTGTGGGCTGAAGAACATTTTCACATAAACAAACTTGCCCTTTGAATCACTACCATGTTTCTCTTAGAATAGTGACTAAATCACTTATATTAGTGATTTTAAATAAGTGTATTTTAGTGTGGTTTACTGGTTCAGTTGGATCAGGTGGTATTTCAATCTGACCAGCCTTACCTCAGGCAGAGAGATCTGGATGACTCCATTCTTGTCTTTGTCCAGGAGATGGAACACTTCTGAAATGTAGAAGAGTGGGGAAACAAATGGATATAAACCACAGAGTTTGGCATGTAGAGAATCACTGTCTGACAAAATGTAAAGGTCTGGCTTTTTGCCATGATCTACTGGAAATTTAGACTGGTTTTGTAAGATAATATTACAGCTGGTCTTCTTTCTTCTTACAAATAATTTCTCAGCTGCTTCATGGGGTGGAATAGATCTACAGCAGCAAAATGGGAGTTGGCAGCAGGACAACTATAAAATCTGATGTGGTGGCATCTGGCATGATCCAGGGACAAACCTGTAAATCAGGTCTGAGTAAGGACTGCGAGCGATAAATGGTCCCATTTGTCAGAGCTGGGACAATGTGGGGGCCAGAGCACTGACAATAAGTTGCTGATGACTGTAAAGCACAAGAGAATGGTCTCTTATGGCAACATGTCCCCTGCTCCCCACGGTCATTCAGACAGAAAGGCTTTTGCTATTTCTCTGCTGCTTTCTCCTACACAATTTTGCTGGCACCCTGACCTTTCCACGCAATTTGCTCCACTCACAGCTGAAAGACACCAAACACCTAAGGCAACCCCAAAGCTTCCAGGAACTGCCCCTGGGCACTCACTGAACAGGGCCTCCAGGCGGATCATGCAGGCCACAAAGCCATCGAAGTCGATGGTCAGCTTGGTGCTGCAGGCGTAGCGGGTGACGATGCTGTGCTGCACCTCATCGTTGAGCCTGAAACCTGAGGGCCAGGAGAGCACGGGAGTCACTCACACAGCACCTTAAGTTGCTGCCTTGGATGTGACTTATCCGTGGACTGCTGCAGCCGCAGGTTGAAGGGTATTGAAGGGCAGGACTATTCCTCCCAGAAGGTCTGTTGAACTCCCACACCCACCTCTGTGGGTCCTTTCCAAAGCCCATTGTGCTGGGTGAAGGAAGGCATAGAGTTCTCCCACAGCATTTTGTCAGACTGCATATTTCACATTGTTTCACTGTATAACCAGTCCTATGTTCCCCAGATAAACCCCTAATTAGTGAGTCTTGGCACTGCAGCTGAATAGCAGTGATTGCAGCAGAGCCAATTGCTCACAAAGCATATTGGGCTCTATTCAGGCCCATATTCATGCTATTTCTGTCTCTGGATCATTCACATAAAATCCACTGAGCACAAGACAAATCAAAAAACCAGTGCTCCTCTAGATGCCCCTTAGCTGGCAAGCTGTGCTCCAAAAGTGAACACATCAGAGAGGACATCATTGGGACAGGCCTTGATCAGGCTTGCACCTTCTCTAGAGGAGAGAAAGGTGGTGGGAGGAAATGAAGGAAAAAGAGGGTTTGGGCATAGCTCTGAAAGAGGACTATTAGATTAGGAAATAACGAGGCCAAAAATAGAGCAAGTAATAATCAGATGGATAAGCAATGGTCACAGCATGGACAAAAGTACCAATGGTTCATAATGCAGAACAGAGGATGGAGTTTGATGTATGAAACAGCAAAAGGAGTGCAGCGTGTGACTGCCAGGAAGGGAGAATGTCACTGGCAACGCTGTGGTCTAGGTGACAGGAGAGAAGAAAAGCCATTAAAACGCTCTGCTGTTCTCCCAATGTTTGGTGATCCAACAGTGTCCCCCAGCAGCACACTCACCTGCCTCTCTGAGGGCATTCCGCATCTCATGGGAGTCGATGGTACCAGAGTAGTCACTGTCCACTTTCTTATAGATTGCCTGTGGGGAGAGGAAGGAGGGAATGGGAGAGGGCACTCGAGAGTGTCCCCCTGCAGCAGTGCCATGGTGTGGGCACGGGGGGCAGGCTGGGCTTTCACAGCTGGCTCACAGCAGCCGTGAAGATGTGGTAACACAGGTCTCTTCAGGGGCTACAAACCACAGTGAACTGCTCAGAGGGCTCCTCTAGGCTTTAACCTTGGTTTGCTAGCCCACCATGCAGCCCATGCCCTGCCATCCTCCCTGCTCGTGTAGCTGATCTGTGCCAGGACAATCATTCCTACCTCTGCCGTGTTCCCACTGTCACTGCTGTGCCCATGATGGCTGGGACAGGGATTTGTACCACCACAAGCTCCTACTCTTTGAAACATTAATGAGCAAAGGAAACATTTCAAGCAGCTAGTGGCAAGCCAGGCAGAGTGGGAAACACGTTCCCATGGGCTGGCAGCTTGCCTGCCTTCACATTACATGGTGGCAGACAGGCCATTGAGGAAAATATTCTATCATTTGGCAAACACTGCAACAGACCAAGTCCATCTTGCTTAATATTTCAGACAAGATGACAGATGCCTCCTACTGCCAGCAGGTTTATTATCCAGAATTAGAAGCCACCCAGACCTACAATTAATACTGGATTTGGGTCTCAGGGCTTGCTTTTCTGACAAGACTTAGGACAGAGCTGGATCTTCATGGACCCAACATTTCTCATGGAACTCCAGGGCAGACGCTCTGTGCTGAATAACATCAAGTGTGGTGGCAATAAGCTTGCCTGAAAGGGAGTAGGTCACACCAAGAAAGTCCAAATCTGACGTTCCTTTCGACCGCTTCATTCTGGGTGAACTTCTTGGGATATTAAGTGCTCTACCAGAAAAACAATTCAGCAGCTCTATAAGATTTCAAAAATACAAAGGCACTTTTTTGTAGGTCCTAAAAATATGTCTCTTCTGTTTGCTTATGCTCAGCCAGCAATGCAACATATTGCAACAGCCAAGATATGTTCATATGAGCTTTAATAGAGCAGGCAGCAGAGAGAGCTCTCTTTGCCAATAATCAAAGAGAGTTAATCTGTCTTTCCATAAGGTATTCCAAATTATAGAGAATGATGGGGCCAAGGTGAAAGAGGATTTGCTTGTGCCCTGTTGAGTGAGAGGTGTTTCAGAGCCCTGGAACAAGCTTGAGCCCTGAGAAGGAAGGCTTCCAATTATATCTGCCTGTGAGGGTTTAACTCTATCTCAGTTCTGGATCTGTATTTCAGTGCTGAGAGGGGAGGGAAGGGGATAGAGTCAGAAATGTTGTTACCAAATACTTTTGAATCTTCATCCAAAGTGTCTTGAATTCTACAAGTCCCAAGGTGCCAGTCCCATCGGTCTGGGCCATGTCAAGGCATGGTTCAAAAATCAGGAATCCTTTATCCTTAACAAAACTGGAGAGCAATCAGTTCTGATAAAAACAAATCACCCAAGACAGTGCCATCTTAATGTCAGTTTAGTTCTCATTTGTAATGCATCTCCATCTCCCACAGACATGCCCACAGCTCCACATTTGCTAGGCTAAAGGCGTGCCAAGAGTTTCTGGCCTATCTTCACTCTCAAGGAATGATATATGGGATTGCTAAATATATAAGCATGATTAAAAGCGCTCACATTTTGTACACTTAACAGTAGATTATAGTCCTAAGGGGGAAAAGGGCCTGGTCTTGCAGCAGACAATTTTTAGAAACCAGAGGCAGGAGCTGCACGTGAAGAGAGTCAGTAGCAGTCTACAGAGTGTTCTCCCATGTCCTTCAGGGCCTTGAACATCCCTTCCAATGGAAAATTATGCAGAAACGGGGATATGGACACCATGACATTGTACTTACTGAGTTACCCCATTAGGCTTGGGAGCCTGTGGAGTGTGGGGCAATGGCATCACTTCTCCTAACAGCCAGTTATCCACAAGATCCACAGTGAATCCCTGCTGGCCTCAATATGGCCATGCCATGGCCCCAACACCAGCGAGATCCTGGCAGCATGGCTCTTCACCATCCCAGTGCAAAGGAGCACTGGGTGAAGGTGTTGACCTCTCTTTTTCCCTTGGCTGCTCAAACCTTATGAGCTGTATCTGTGATGCAATGAAGACTAGTAGTGAGGTAGGCACTGCCTGTGCACTGCCTGTTGCCTTCCCCCTGGGAACAGCTTCTTGCAGTCCTTGCAGTACTTGCAGCTTCCCCCTGGGAGTTTGTCTCTGCTGCTGTGAGCTCAGGGCTCTGTAAGCAGGACCTGACTCAGAGACAGCAGTTGAGGATGTGCTCAGAACCTGCATCTTGCCAAGCATGCTGTGTATGCACCTGGAACTGCACAGGTGCAGCCAGGCAGAAAGGCCCTACTTCTTCTCCCCAGCATATTTAGGAAAAAGTTTAAGCAATGAGTGATGCAGTGAGAGAAGCAGCTGATAATTAAATGGTTCAGGTTTCTGCCACCATGAGCTGATGGAGATGCTTGGCTGAATTTTTACCTCCAGCCATGTGCCTGGACAACTGCAGTGTAAACTTAGCCCAGCTTGTCAGGAAGTTTTGCAAAAGAGAGCCAGAAACTTGAAAGGTGATGAAATGACATTCAAAGGATACATCTAAAAGGCTGATCATCTCCCTGCAAGTGTTAATGTTGAATCCATCACTTTTCACATCCTTTCCTGTACAAAAAGGAAATGTAAAAGTCCAAGTCAGAAATAGTTTAAGACAAATATTTTTCTGCAGACAATGCTGGAGATATCAACCACCTTAAAATCTTGGTAGCAAAGTAAATGCTCTGCCATTTCTTCCACTAAATCCTTTCAGTTGATTATTATGGCTTTTTTTTTTTTTTTTCCCCAAAGTGGGAGGGTATGCTATTGGTTTTGGCGGTGATAAGCCTCTATCTGTCCACAGAAGTCATGCAGCAGCATAATAACACTGCCTATGGTGGTCCTCCCAGAAAAGTACAGGGAATGGTTGTGCCTCTGCAGAACATCTGCTGGCAGCATTTGGAAGGGAAGCAGCAGACAGTATTTCCACCCCACCCCATATTTAGAGGTTCAAGAAGCCAGGAGAAATTCAGCTGGCACCAGACACAAACTCAGGTTTTCATCACCCCTAGCTGACAGAGCTGGGTTTTGTTAGCACAAACCCCATTCTCAGCTCCATCCAAAGGGAAGTATATAAAGTCACTTACTCTTCACCAAAACGCAGTTTAGGATCCTTTGAAGTTCAGTTGCGGTCACTTCACAGTCCTAGACAGAAAACAAAACATACTGTAGGTGTTAACACAAAAATTATTTGAAACAAGCTCTATTGATTTGCTATCAGACATCCAGAGACTATTTTCTTTCCAAATCTAAGGCATGTAAACCCTTAATTTTTTTCTAACCCTTCACATTTACCCTCAGATATCAGAGGGAGAAGATCTTCAAAACCAATCACATTTCCTAGACAGTCAACCAGGAAATAAGTGGTTTGTTAGGTACTACAGTGACATGAGCAATTAAATGGTAACTTTTTAAAAAGTTTGACTGAATAAAAAGGTTCAGGAAAATATTTGAGATTTTCAGGGCTTGTGGAAGCTACAATCAAACAATTCTAAAACTGCTCTCCCAAAACTCAGAAAGGTCTTCCTAACAAACAAGGAAGACCAGTTTTCCCTCTCCAGTAGCAGTGGCCACCTGTTCATTAAGAGGAAATCTGACATGACAGCCATAGGCTAATGCAGTGGGGCTTTGTAGATACTGTTTTTCAAGTACAGTAAGTAGAGAAAAAGCCCAGCCAACAGTTTCCCGATTCCTGGGGCTAAACAAAAAGGAAGAAATTGGCCAGCCAAGCAATTGTCAGAATTATACGATAACTCCACAGGTAATTTATTTCACCCTGGGATAATATTTTCACAGTCTTCACTTCTATCTTTCCTATTTTCAAAGTTATTCCCTGCCTTGCATTATCAAGGGGAAAAAAATCACATTTTGCACCAATAAGAGGAACAATGTAGAAAATCTCCTCTATTGTAAAATAAACTGAACTGAAGCCGTGAGTTAATAAAAGGAGAGAAATATTTGGTTTTTTGAACAGATAGTAAAAGGAATTGCCAAGTCAAATATTTGTATAATCATAACAGAGAGGTCTCGGTCTTTTTTGTTCACTTTAATCCACTTACCTCTCCAGAGAGCTTTTGGAATAGAGTCTTGAACTCATCATCTATATCTTTGTTATCAACATGAGGCTAGAGGAAAGGGATGGCCAAGAGAGTGGTTAACAAGGCGGTTCTAGAAAGTGAGCTGTGGATACTGTAAAGATGCTGGACAGGGGCTTATTTACAGCAGCAGAAAAGGAGCATGTGCTCTGCAGTGATGGCAAAACAGAGGCACTACTTAAGTCATGGCCAGCCAGGGGCTGGCTTAGTTGGAAAGCAAATACTTCCTAAGGCTGATGAGAAAGTTTTCTTCTGTTACCAAGATAGTTTTAGAAAACAGCCACAGTGAAAATGTTGCTGCACTTGGCCAGAGCAATCCAGCAGCTCCTTGGAAGCCTTTTGCAGCTTCTCCCAGGCTTCAGGAAGACTATTTGTTTCTATGGAAATGGGCCCCCCACCCCACCTTCTCCTACCCATGCTGGAGGTAAGGACAATTGAATGTGTTCCAGCTCAGTCTACAAGGGTGAAGTTTCTGAGCCACATGGCCCAGAGACATAAAAATGAATGTGAAACTAAGACGTGGATATATGTAAAAAACCCCCATGAGCAAAAATTATTTCTCCTCAGCACAAAAACATTCTGTAATCCCAGCTCAACCGAGAAATAAAAATCTTGCCCCTGTTCTACTTCCACACTATGAAGCAAAACTCTGCCCAGTTAGGGTATCTAACCTCGTATGGCTTTGCAGACACCTCATCACCCATCGTCCTAAGGAAAAAAAAAAAAGAAAAAAATTAAACTACTAGATATTATGAGTCTACTTCAAAGTCTTGCCTTTAAAATAATTAGCAAAAACAGAAAAAGAAGCTGTTTAACTACAAGGTGTTAATAGATGCACAGAATAAGCCCCCAAGTTTCCTGCTTCCCATGCTCCACATCCCACCTCTGCCTGCCCCAATTCTTTGAAGATATTTCCCATGGGAAATGCAGCCTTGCTGTTCTTGTCTTCCATCCAGACCCATGTTTTTTCATCTAATGGATGCTATTGATACAACCCTTTTTAAAAATTGTCTCATCCTCATCACAGTCTCAAATCCTGCACTCTTTCATTGTGGGAACTTCTCCTTCACAGAGCTGAGGGACCTTGTTCCCAGCTGAGTGCTTAGTGGACACCTCTGAAGAGCTGTGATTCTGAAGAACCGCCTGCCATGGATGTGTGGTCACTATGGCAGACTCTGGAAAAGATGAGTTGTGGAAATGGGCCTATTTTGCTGGTTAAGACAAAAGATGAAGCCCAGGGTGTGGGTGCAACACGTGACCTCGTCCTTTGCGTGCTTCCCCAGCAGCAGGGGGGGTTTGGGGAAGGCACTCACTGTGATTTAGCCTGCTTCTCAGCAAAAACTCTCAGGCAGAACTCCCCATTCTTGTAGGGCTCGAAGGTGGAGGGCACAATGAGATACTGTCCCCGGGGCAGCGTCAGGCGGCTGGAGACCTCGCGCAGGTTCACATAGGAGTGAGTCCGGGCTGCTGGCTGGTGCCTCGCAAAGAAAGCACGGCCTGCGTGCACATCTGTGCTGTCTTCCAGCTGTGGGGAACGTGTTTTTTGTCAGAAACCCTTTGGCAGTTCCCTGGTAAGCCAGCCACCCGATTTCAATTTCAGCGCTTCAAAGCCATCTCAAGCTTTTCTTTGCATAAAGTAATAAAGCCGTGAGAGATGGCACAAAAGAAAACCACCAGGGTTCTGTCATGGGAAATAAGCAGATGATTGGAAGGGGCAAGAATCTTCCCCTATAAAGATTATCTTTTCACATGCCTTTTTATACTTGGTACCGTAAAATAAATAAAAGTATCATAATGTGTGCTCATATCCAAACAAATTACTATACTGTAAATTTTCCATGCATTGAGCATTTTTTGCATTCATAGGCAGCTTGTGGACTAATTTATTCTTCAGAATATTTTTAAGCAATTTATGGTATGGAAAAAAATCTCCTAATTGCATAGGAATTGTAGTCTCTGATTTCTTTAAATAGATAGAAAAGAATAGTAAACAGAACAAAGTAGTAGCCACAAGGGTGAGGCTTTTGGGGCCACGTTAGGTGATTTACCCAACTTCTATTAGTAATACTAAGGATATTCATCTGGATTTTGTAGAAAGCACTACTTAAATTTTCCTTAATACCAATATACTCTATAGGAAGTTAAACATTGCACAGTTCATAAAATAAAACACTGACATAAGAAGGAACAGTAGTGTAAAAACAACATCCCTGCTCTAAAACTCCTATTCATGACTTTTGCTCCACAAAGATATCTTTCAACAAGTATGATTCAGTGACACACAAAAAATGCTGTGTGGCTGATGCAGGATGGGAAGCACCATTTAGGGATAAGGTTTCTTTCTGTCTAACACCAGAGCACACAAAAATCTTACCAAACATTGTATAATCTTTCAGGTTTTCGGTTGTGAACTGTAGAAAAATATACAGGTTTTTCTCCTTTTGTTCTGAGATAAGATTAAATTCGGTATTTTTTCAACAGCCCCCTCCTTTCCCCTCGCTCAATATTAAGCTAAGTGGGACTGCAAAGGTTAAGAAGACAGATCCATATCTTCCCCAGTATATAAAGTTCATTTTCCACTTGCATTTGCAAGGCTCCTAAAAGAACAGTTAATTGCTACATGGCCACACATTCATTTACTGAGAGAGGGAAAGGGCTGAAAAGCCAAGGAAAAATTGGCAGTATAGGCTGCTGGACCTCAGTAATGAGTATAGGCTATTCCTAGTGCCAGACACCCCTGGGGTCTCTTTCTCCAGCAATGAAAAGTCTCTTTGCCTCAGTATTGACATCTGGGGGGATTAGGGAAGGTTGAGCAGGGCTTGTTCATTACCAAGAGCCCCAGGTCAGAACTGTAAAAGGAACGGATCCACAGACCTTGACATTTCTTCTAAACAATATTTGCTACATTTGCTCAGTTTTAAAGTGCAGAGATCCTGTTCTGCCTTCACCTGAACTAAACAGACAAATTCTGACCTCGGTTGTACAAATGTCCTGGAAGCCAAATTTCAACAAGTATAAATGAGATCAAGACTGGGAGTCAGACATCTGTAATAAATCCTTGTGCCTCAGTCCCTTGAAAATGATTATTCAGAACTTGAGATATTGGTCCGGTGATTCAAGGGCAAAGCTCTCCAGAAGAGACATCATTAGTAAGGAAGAACCATCGTGGCAGCTAAATTCTCCAGTGCAAGAGGAACTGCCCATGTGGAGGCTGGAAACCTTCAGCAGAGACTACATACCTCCTGAGGAATCTGGAAGGAAGGGAAAGAGACAATGTGAAAGTGCTGCTATATACCTGCACCTACCAGGAGGGGAAAAACTCAGATAAAGCCTCCTTCAGACACTTTTTGAAAAAAATTTTTGATTTACAACCACATATAATAGTATCAGATACACATGAAATTCTGTCTTGTCCTAGAGCTGTTCCAAAGGAAAAACTGAATCTTCATCCAGAGAAATCTATAGCATATTGAATTGCTTTTCCCCTGATGTGGTGTTGTGAATGATACTGTTGGTTGGAAATATTTGAGAAAGTCTTTAAATGCTCAGCCAGGAAAGTCAAGAAGTTAGTCCTACTTTGCTAACCAAAGCCAGAGAGTTTATTACGGCAGACCCAAACTCCACTAGACTACTGCAGCTGAATATGATGAAAATATAAAGCTACTGTCACTAGCTGTCAGCCTGGGGATGATGAGATTGTTGTGAGGCAACTGTAACAAGTAGCAAGTTTCAATATTTGGCCCTTCCTAAATTAACTGAATTGCTATGTTAACTTGCACCTCCAAATATAAGGCAAATTTTCCAAAAGCAATTAGTTGCCTTGAGAGTATGGATTCCAGTAAGAGCCAAAGAGAGTGTCCTCCCAAGTCCCAAAAGAGCTTTGAAAAATATCACCCATACAACATTTCTGGAGCCTGAGTGGCCTTTTGAGACCTCAGGTGTTGTTGCCTATAACCAGCACTGGAAGGCAGGAGCTGGGTGATGGACACACAGTTATTGTCAGCAGGTAGCTGCAAGACTTACAAAAGCACTGCAGGGCAGGTAGACAGACTTGAACACACATCTTTTCACTTTCTCCTGCAGAGAGCTCTGCTTTAGGTCATCATCTCTGCAGTCCTAACTGGAGCTCCTCGGCCGCAGCATCAGCTGCGATGAGGTAAATCCACTACGGTGTGTGATCCAAGGAGCTGGGATCATAGCTGGGTGCCTACCTGAGATGACTTAGCAGCCAGGGTTTTCCAAGAAATTAACATCTTGAAAGTCACTTAAGTGACTTAAGGGTCTCCAAGTCTACCCTGCTGTGGGTAAGGCCACAGAGGAGGCAGATGGGGTGGAATAGATGTAAAGCACAAGAAGTTCTCCAGTGTTGTACCCAGTGATGGGAGCAGACAGACATCCACAATGCACAAGTTTGGGATGCTGAGAGGTGGGGGTGCCAGATACCACAGAGAAGGCAGCTCAGAAATGTGCTCAGTGAGAGCCATGCGTGCATGCAGGCACTTGGGCACTGGGGAAAACCTTCCGTAATTTCAAGCCATCCCACACAAGATCTATTAGCAAAAGTCAGCCATTGCCATCTGCTCCACCTGTGCTGGCTAATGATCTTCATCTGGTGGAGTCTATACAATATTTAATTGCTTTTCTTCACATATGATATTGGTAATGATGATACTGGTTGGAAATTTTTACATTTCCTTCTCTCCCCTCACACCACAGAAATTAGAGGTTACACTGTAGGTTTTTTCCCTACATTATATTTTTAGCAACACTGGAAAACCAGAGAAAACAAAGCCCCAAATTTACTGAACCAGAACAGTAGCATATGGCAGACAATGGATCAAAAAAAGTTTGAAATACAAGGGACAAATAATGACAAAAAAGAAAGTGACTACTGAGGACTACTGATAGGCTGTTCTCAGAAACACTTATCTGGAATTGCCAGGCACCCCAAGCCTGCCCCCATTCAGATTTTGTAAAAGATTCTCAATGAGACTGTTACTAAATTACTGGCTCAATAATTTACACTGCCATCCTGTTGAAGTGGGAAAAAACTGAGCCTCAATTTATCTGAGTCTTCCCGTATTACGGGGGTCAGGAAGAAATGAGAGAAGTAATCGAATCATTTTGCAAAATCCAGACCTTATTGAGGTGTAGTGCTGAATGCCAAGATGTAGCACGCTGCTAATTTTTTCCAGCTTAACAGGACAAGGAATAAAGTCTTTAAAATCAGGAACAAACTTTACCTGATAGAGTGAATAACCAATACTAAGCAGACCTTCTCCCATTCTCTTCTGCCTCCTGCGGTTCTTCTGCATCAAGCCCACCAGAATAGTACAGCATGGCTCATCCAAACTCCCTTCATGGTCATCGTCTGGTTCATCCAACCGGATTTTAAACTGGGGATTGGTCCAGTATGTTGCTAAGAATTCCCAACAGGAGACAAGAAGGAGGAGGCTTTGCTGTCATTGCAGCCGAGATGGCTGTCGCTAGACCTACAGAGAATATGTCCCTGGAAGGACTTTTGCCTGGAAGTTTTCCCAGTTCTTTCCATTGCCTTATATGGGTTTATGTTTTCACAGCTATGCTGAGCATCAATTGGAGCCATGGGAAATCAAAGCACCAGGGTATTTCCTGGGACTAATGACCAACAGGGAGGAGCTGATACTGTTAATTCCAGCCAGCCATTTGTCTCCAGGAAATGTCCTTGGCTGAGGCTGTTATTGTTGCAAGAGGACCGAATGCCAGACAGCCCCTCCAGAGGTCTAACCTGAAAACTAATTGGAAATAGCAGTGCCACTGAACTGTGGCACTTTCTTGGACTACCCAACCCTTCAGAGAATTACTCCAGCCAGTAGCAAAAGCCATGTAAGCAGGAAAAGCAGACAGAGAGAAAAAAAATAATATCACCATGAATTAACTTCTTGGTGGGCTGGTAATCCCCCATGAGGAAGTAAGTGTGAATTAGATCTTCATTTAAACTCCCAGGCTTTTGCTCACTGCCTAAACCCCACAGAAACTGTTGCACCTCCAAGTTCTCTTTTTCCCTCCAGTTCACAAGCAATTTTTGAATGTTTTGTTTGGGATTTCACCAAAGGCCCATTTGGCTGAGTCCTTACCTTGGTAGTTCTGGCAGCCCCCAGCAGATGAACCCCGTCTCCACTGTCCATTAAACAGGGTCAGGTCCCATTTGTTGACCTTGTTGCTTGTCAGTGTGTCAGGAGTCAAATTGCAGATCTCAAGGCGGCTAAACTGCTTTTGGAAATCTGAAAACGCCATCCTGGCACACAAAGAGACCAGGTTAGTCCATCAGCCTGCAACAGGTGAGGTGGCTGTGGCTGGACACTTCTCCCAATGTGGCAGCAAACATTGGTGTTGCAGAGCTGTCCAAAGCTGCATTTAATTGAATTCTGGAGCTTGGATCTGGCTTTTGGGAAACAAAATTACCCACTGCCTGAATGAGCTGTATCTTCTGGAGACAGCCTCTGTCAATGGCTGTTGCACATTATGGGCTCAGTCAAACCATTTTCTGTCATCCCCAGCTGTAGGCAGTCCCTCATGGGTCATGCTTCATAAACAAATTCACTGGAACTGGTGAAACGATATGTGTGAGGAGATCCCATTTAAAGGGAGTAAGAGTTGGCCCTTGGGAAAGCATCACTCTGTAGGAAAACAGTCTCAGTTTGGTGTTTTGCTTCAGTCCCATCACTGATGTTTGTTTTTACCATTCCTGGTAGGCTGGCATGAGTGACAGACCTTGATTGCTTCATGCTGCAAGCAGAGGTCTGCTCTGATTTCCTAGTGCCTGATGGCCCATGCAGCTGATTGCACTGGAGGACAGTGGCCGTTTATCTTTCCAGGCTGGGACAGAGTGACATCAGTTCAGCACTGATCCATATATAATCAGATCAGGGTTAGGACAGGCTTTCTATTAGGTCTGAGTAAACAGACTCTTCCCAAGCTAGTAATCTGAACTTTTTCATTAGTGTGTAGCATTTAGGCAAAAAAACAAACCTCAAAATGTAGAGCAGCTGAGGTTCATTCTTGCCACCTCATTAATTTTATTACCATCTGGTCTCTATATTTTGGATAAGTGCCGAGTTATGCAAGCTCTAATAAAAGGTAATATTTGAATAGGAAGGGAGATAAATAAGAGGATAACAATGCATGCATGTCATTATTAACCCCTTGATGCTGGCAGCTTTTCTCCACACAATTGAAAGGATTGCTTAAGGCACATAAAATGTCCAAAAGAGTAAGTTAAATGAACAATTCTCACCAAAACTCTCCATCATCTACTTGCTTATCCAGAGCCTGTTTTTGTTTGGGATCAACATAATTCCACTCAGGAGCACTGCAGACAAAGCACAGAAGCATACTCTTCAGCTGTTGCATTTAATTCTACAGTGAGATCTGAGTTAGATTCTATCTTGGGCTGACAAAGGCATATATATTTCTTCAACAAATAGACCTTATGCCCCTCCAAACGACAGCATGCCCTGCAACCTGACTGTGCTGGGCTGGAATTAGACTGCAACAGTATTTGCAGCAAATAGGCCTTGAATTGAATCTCCCCTGCCAGGTGCCAGAAGGTACAGAGTGGCTGGATTAGGATATTCACAGCCTGAAAGTCAGACAGAGCTTCTGCATTTTAAGATCTACTGGGGTGCCTGATATCCTCCCTAGGGAAATCATGTAGCCTCCATTGTTGGGCATCAGCAAAAAGGTGAAATCGGAAAATTTACTGCAGAAAACATTGTTGCTCCCTTGCCATTCTGATATTAATGTGCTCAGGATGGATTCTGCTCTGATCTGCTCTCATGTGACAATGCAGTGCCTCAGCAAGGTTGTCCCATGGTAAAACAGGTGTGACAAAACCAGGATATGGCATGTGTGCATGCCTGAGGCACCTTACCTTGGGGCTGAGCAAAGCAGCTCTGCTAAAAGTAAAATTAATTGTAATATTACCTCTATCCTTAATTATGATACATCAGCACCCAGGCTGCAGTCAGTCAGGACAGGAAACTGAAACCTCAAAGTGCTGCATGAAAAAATATATTGTGGCCCAAATGACAGTAAAATTTATGCCATTCTAAATGTAAAAATAAAAGAGGTGTTGTCACTACCATGCTCCCAAGATTCCAAGATAGTTGAAGCCCAGACAGTTTCTGAGAGATTTTGAAACTTTTGTGTCCTTATCTTAATATCCCTACTTTTTCAAGATTCTCAGATAGGTACCAAAATTCTGGCACGTGGTTTAGAGCTGAGCAACCTCAGAGTCAAAGTAGAGGTATCATGGTTAATCCCTGCTTTAACTCCCAGGAGCAGGACTGATTTGTACATTTTACTTAGGTCCTGGAACCATTGGTAGGATCAAATTTGAGAAAAATTTGAGAAAAATTGTCTTGCAAAATGACATGGATATGGCTTGCATTGGGCTGCTCAGAGTTAAACCAAGGGCTGTTGTCTCTGATGAGAAAGCCCCGCCTGAGGCAGGTATTAATGCCCTCTGGAAAGAATGGATCAATATCCAACCTTGGTAATAAATTAATAGTGTTTTATTCCAACTGATTTAGTTTCTCTCCTAAATGCGCCTTGTGGTTGGATTAACTGCATTGTCCCAATTTAATTTTTAATAGATTCCAAAAGACACCAAAGAGAGAGAAGCAGGGGCATATAAAAACCTACTTATCACTCCAAGATCCAGTCCATTCTACTTCACCCCAGGGATTCCTAAGCCTCACTAGTTTCTCTGGCCGTCCTCGGTAATATACCTAAAAGATCCACAACAAACAGAGCCTGAGCACTTCCATTATTCCAATCATCAGAGGGCAGTTGCTTTTCAGATAGGATAAAACATGATTTTTACTTGAGTGATGCAGTCTATTACAATTTGCAATAGTTAGAAGACACCTAGATGCCTTCCACCCTTAAATTACATTATCCTGTGCCACCAAGTGAGCCATTAGGTGCTGCACTCACCGTTTCATATAATGACAGCAACCTGCAAGGAAAATCATCAGCTACAAGCCAGCGGAATATCTACATCCCCAAAAGCAGGAAACATTGCACAACACAGCAAGGCTGGAAGGAGGTTAGCTGGCGTGGACATCTGTGTAATGATTCCAGTTTCAGAGGAGCAGGAATACCTGGGGCTTGCTCTGAAGATGAGACTCACAGCAGAGTTCATCAAAGAGGCTTTTACTCTTTTGCCATCAGCTCTGACTGGGAAAGTGCTCGCTCCCACCTCACACAACATAAACACGTGGGGAATGGTTGTCTCCTCTCCTGCTCCTCCTTTCTGTACCCTGAATTTTGGTAACAGTTTGGCCCACCTTTACACTTTGTACCTCAGCCTGTTGGTACCATACAAGTGGCAGACTGCACAGTGTGCTGCACACCACTACCTGTACAGAGCTTCTGACCTGCCTGAGTACTACAGGTACTTCCTTCTGGATGAATGTGTATAAGTTAGGAACATTTTTATGGTCAGCCACTGAAAGACATCAGAAAGTTGAAAGCACTACAGTGTCCACAACCCCAAGCTGATTTGTATGATGGCCCCAGAGAGGCTGGCTTACCTCCTCTGCTCCAGTGATAGAGTAAGCATGTCCTTTTACCAGCTTCAGACTTGTGATTGCTTCTATTTCAGCTGCAGCAGTTATCTGGAGCAATAAAAGTATGCACATTTATGATTATATATTGTGTATGAACTGAGCTTTCATAAGCAAATTAATATGGGGGGAGACATCCAAAGTGGTGTGCACAATGAATACCAATATTCTTGATGCAAAGTATATTAAATTAAGGTGAGATCCACAGCAAAAGCTGCAGTTTCATGCCCCTTAATATGCAGTCCGAGCACAGAAGAAATTCCAGAATGTACAATGAAATCTAAATCTAAATCCAATTCCCAGCTCAGGTGACAGACGCAGTCACCTGCAAAGACATGTTCACATGAACTTAGCTCTAGCCTGTCTCAGTCGAGATCCAGCGTACCAAAACTGGAGCTCTGGTAATGCTATACACCACAATGCAAACAAGACAATGAAACAGGATGGGAAAGGTGTGAAGTTTCCAAGACATGTTCAAACATCATCTGTAACCTGAGCCTGTTTGTATTACAGGTGTCAGTAATCTTTAGGACTGAAAACCAAAGCCAGAATCAGACTACAGGCTACAACAAAATGTCTCACTGGGTTTGTCTCTGGCAGTTGAGTGTCTGGAGTTGAAATCACACAAAATTTGAATAAGAAAAGATTCCAGAAGACCAGTAGGTTGTTCACAGATCTAAGTATTATCACACGCTGTCATGTAAATAAGGAGACATGCTCAGCATTGGTTATTTAGAGCTTTGTCCAAATTTTTTGGTACTGAAATCAATGAAGATCTCACATTAATTCAGTTTGCACTTATATCAGACCTTCCTACCTATATCTTACATCGGTCTGGGCTTTTGTCACAGTATGGGCCAGAGCCCTGAGACGAGGAGCAAGGAGAGTAAAGCTTTGTCAGCCTCTTACATCGATGGAGCAGCCAAGCAGTGACCCAGCTCTCAGGGCCTTCTGGATGATTTGGTACAGGTTTGAAGGAGCCCTCCGCAGCTCATAGGACTCAGAGATGCCTCCAGTAAAATCCTCAAAGCCCTCCACAGTGGATCCTCCTGCTAGAGCTTCGTAAGAGCCATTCAGCCTGGGAGAGAAATGATAAGAGCTGTACAAGGGTCCATCTCCACCTGCAAGCACAAGGTACCACCGAAAGAAGGGTTTATCATTTAGTATCTCTGAATTTGGTTGGCCGTCAATGTGACCAGGGGCAAGAAAATTCAAGCCTCTTGAAATACAATTGGCAACACCCTTTAGGGACCCAGAGGGAACTGTAAATGCTGGGTGGGAGGGAGGCTGCCTTAGAATGAGGTGTGTTGTGACTGACACCCCTGGTCTGGGCCACCACCAGGGGCACAGCCAGGGCCACAGCTCCCGCCCAGCCCCGTACTTGGCGTAGGCCTTCTCCAGCAGCGCGCTCCAGAACTCGCTGCCTTCCTCCGAGTGCACGAAGAGCAGCTTCCCGTTCTTGGTGGGCAGCCTGTCGTCCACCACCACGTCCACCCACTCCCCATACTGCCAGAACTGAGGGAAAGAAGAAAGGAAAAGATGATGGAGGCCGGTGTGCCCATAATAGCTCCACACTACCATCCTCCTACCCCTTCACCTGTCATCACTTCCCCCTGCATGAGCCACTGTAGAGTTTACTCCCATGCTGGATTCCTCTCCTTTGTAACAGAGACAAACTCCTCCCAGCTCTGTGGATCGTTCAGCAGGCTTCTTAATGCTACATTAAATTTTGCTGATAGGAAATACTAACAGCATCTTGTTGAATATAGTAGCAAAACCACTGTTCGAACACGTAAACTGAGTTTACATGGTGGACAGCCCAGAAAGCCAGCATGCAGGTAGGATACTCTGAACTAGCTCAAGGCTCAAACTTGAAGGGAAAACAAACAAACAAAAAACCCAACCAATATTCCTGTAAAAATGCCTGTAAGAAGAGGTCATCTAGAGGGGAAGCACTCAATAGTGTTAATCCATTCTGAAAATACTAGGAAATGTGTGAAACACTGCTAGTGCTAAATTTTGGCCTCAAAGCCAGAAATGTTTACTCCAGGATTTGCTGCATTCCTGAAAGGAGAGGTGATAATTCACACCATAACACTCAAAGGTGAGCTGGTGGAAGGGCTAGGTATGGGTTCTAAAACTTCTGTCCTCACCAGAACAGCTCCTTCAGCAGGGTGAATCCACACTGCTCCCACCTGAGCCTAACCTCCAGCCAAAGCAGGCTGTGTAAATCCCAACACTCTGGAGATAAAGACAAAGCAGGGTGGGAGAGGGAGGAAGGAGAAGGAACCACACCAGCCTGAATTCACTCTCAATAGCTGGCAGCAACAGAGCTTGGCTTGGGCTCATGCAGCCTGATGGTTTGGCTGAGTTTGCAAAATCTATGTAACTCCCCAGAGCCCCATCAGCTGTAAGACAGCAGAACCTCACCAGTGAGCAGGTCTCTTTTAACATTATTTAACTCTGTTCTTATTTGCTTTCTCTCTCCCCCATCAATTGCACGTACACACTGTAACTGTTGATTATTTCCTGTGTTCCAAACAACAACAACAAAGCTGCTTCCAGTTAAATACTAGCATTTTCCTTTGTTATTCTCAATCCCCTGATCATACAGGTACCTGGAAATGAAAGATTCCGGCATAGTCCTTCTGGAAACTCTGAGCCTTGGGAACGACACGGAACAGAATATCTGGATTCAAAGTGAGGGATGCAATGGCAGCTAGGAGCCAGCAATCACCTAAAAACACACATTACAAGGCAGAAAGTTCATTAGTAACCCCATTAAGTCACGCTCTCACTTGGACTAAAATGCCAGCAATAAGAGCTATGCCAGACTCAGTCTTGGTTCGGGAATCCATTCTTGTTCTGTTATTTCTCTCTTTTGCTCATTTTCCACACACCCAAACCACACAGCTATCCTGGGGCCTCTGAGGCTGACCATGGTAGTAATTTCAATGGTGCAGTTGTGCTTTGATTTTGTAATGAAGCTGTGAAAACAGGCTGCTTTACCCAAGCTTGTTAGTGCCCTCAGGAGATCAAGAACACAGCCAGAAGAAGGCATTTGAGGTATGTGGGTTGCAAAGTGTGGCTGGGCAGGACAGAGCTAATGACCTGTGATACTTTAAGTAGACTCAAGCCACCACATGTGGGGCAGACAAGGGCTTAGGAGTTGTCCAGGGGAGGGCAGAAGCTCTGGGTTGACAGAAGGGTGGTGGGACCTCCATTCCTATCTTTTGGAGAAGATTCAATGGATAGAAGGAATATTTGTGGGCCTATTCCTCCTCAGCCCTTTCTTTGAAGATCTGAACTTAGAGCTATTGCCAGAGATTTGCCCAGCAGCCTCATGGAAGCTGAAGTCTCCTGGGACCTTTGTGAGTAGGCGAGTCTTTTCTTTGGCCCATCCCTTGTTCTGGAAAGGCTGGGCTTGCCCAGCCCTCACTGGAGGCTGTGTGCCTTCAGCTGGAGCTATTTGCTGTTGGGTACCTGTTTATTGAGGGTTGGAGGCTGGGTAAGCAGAAGTCTCTGTCTCACCAAAGGTGGTGCCCCTGGGAAACAGTGACTCGTGGTGTTTGCACACTGCAAAGAGCAGGAGGAACTTCTGGAATTCTGTTTTATTTCTGAGGTGTGCAGAAAGCCTAGAAAAACAAAACTGCTTTGAAGGTACTAACATTTTCCTGCTTTCCTGAGGATTATCTGTGCCAAGACAGTTCCCTTGGTGGGTGTGTATCCTGCAGAAGGAATTGGCCTGGCAGCTGTTGCTTCAGAGGAAATAAGCGAATTGAGAAACCAAGGAAAGAGTTTAATCTGCAGCAAGATTGAACATCCTAGAGCAGCAGTTAACTTTTTATCTTGACTTGGGATTTATGATTCAATGCCATGGTGAATACAAGAGTGAAAGTAGGATGAAGGGCTTTGCCAGGTGCTCTCTGCTGCCTGTACCCCAGGGGAGGTATCCAGATGGCTCCCATGAGCTGCTCTGAGAAACCTCTAAAGGAGTGTCCCTGATGTTGATGACCTGTAACCACCTGAGCTGGCTGATCACACTGTAGATCCAAAGCCATGACAATATGCAATATGATATATTTCTACCTGTTGTGGCAGTTCAGGCCTTTCTAAAGAGGAGGGAAAATCCACTGGTCGTATGTGAGGTGCTGCTTGAGCCTTCCCCCAGGATTCTCTGCCTTATCTTGGCTACCACATGCAGAAAAGAGCATTTTAGCTGGAAGAGGACAGACAAATGGTTGGACCGCCTGCTTCGCCCCCATGCACCTGCATTTCTTATGAGAAGAGGTTAAAAAAATTGTCCTGCTCATCCTATACAAGTGAAGTTTGAAGAGGAAGTGTGAGGCAGGTTAAATGCTACTTTGCAGAAAAGCTGTTTGAGGCAAGAGCTCTTAGTTGAAAGACAGTATTTCCTTTGCAGAGAAGGAGATAAAATAAAAGGATTGTGACATGTTTTAAGTGGAAAAAGGGAAAAGTTGATGCTCTGCATATAGAAAAGAAAGTCCAGAAGCCTCAGACTATAGAACATCTATGAGCAAAAACCTTCTTAAGGAGGGATCAACTTGATGGCCTGGAAGTTTCCTCCCAGCCTTAGGTACTTATGTACAAAATAAGCAAAATTATAAGAGCACAAGGTGTGCTTTAAGAATGTTCTTAAGAACATTCTCTCCCAAGGAAATGTAGATGCAGGAAAAAAATGAGACTGAGAACACTCAGATCTGCTTTGTAGCTATTTCTTTGAGGCTTTCCTTGGTACAGCATATGCCTTAAGCTGTTATAATTTCTGTTTTCCTTGAAGAGGTAGAAATAATGGTGATAAGTCTGGGGAATGGATTTTCAGAGGAGGAAGATGAAAAGCCATATCAAGTCAGAAGTGAAATCCTCATTTTTCTGATGCTCTGTCTGCCCCTGGCATGCTGTGAAGTGCAGAAGGTTATTTCTGAGAAGGTGGCACAGTGGGTGTCCCTGGTGTTCCTGTTGCGTCCCTCCAACCTGTGAGACCAGAGAAAGCCTGAAGCAGTGACAGATTGGTTCTCTCCCAATGTGCAACATCTGGAACAATTTCCCCTAAAATCCTGGCCAGGATTTTAAAGCCAATGAATGAGAAACTACTCCAGGTTTTGCTGAGGATGGTGTATGTTGGATGAAAAATTAGGCAGAAGATTTGGTGAAATGAGGGGAGTTTCCTTAAATATGTTGTTTACTTCCTGTCTCAGAACTAAACAATTTCATAATCTCAGACCAGAGGATGCCAAATGCAGCGTGAAATCCTTTAAGGCGCCTTTCTCACAGCATGAATGAACTTCTTAGCGCTCGGGAGAGTGAGCGACGTGGGTGCTGCTGCCTGTCCCCAGCACAGCAGCGCAGTCTGACCTCCCAGGGAAGCATTTCAGGGCATGCCTGCTCAAAGCACGCCTGGGAAGAATTGTGTTGGAAGAATTGCAGTGGTGAACTTGGCCCTAAAAGCAGCCATGCTTCCCTCGAGCACTGCAGAGTCCCATCTCCAAACCTGGCTTTCTGGGGCTCGATGTCTTTGACTAAGCTTGTGCCAACCAAAAGGAACCAGCTGGGAATTGGTTGCTGCGCAGGAACTTGATAAAAATGGAAGTGTGTCTGAATGTGGATGGTTTGGGGGCACCTCTGTATAGCAGAGATGCACGACATTTAAGCTCCTGTGGAATTTACTTTCAGAGGATGTAGGAATCTGTCCGTATCAAGGAGCTTCCAGGACAGGGCCTAAACTGTGCAGCTGGCCTCTTACCTTCTTGTACACCATGATGGGATCCTGGCCTATTAGCAAGCCTTCTCAACCCTACTGGGTAATATATGACTAGTTCTAGAAGAGTACAAATTGACACTTCCTGTTCCCTTTTTCAAACTTCAACATCATTTTGCCAGCAGTAAGTTTCAGAGTTTAGTTTGTGGTTGTGCCTACGGGACAGCACAAGAGCACAAGCTCCCCAGAAAGGCACCTTATGTAGGACCCTCAAACTTGTTCTGGTTCTGCTGCAGGTTGTAAGTAATCTTTCAGACTGGGAGAAAACTATTTTATCCCATTGCTAAAAAGGGAAATTTTTTGAGAGAGAGAAAAACAGGCCAATCGACCAATCAATTAGAATGTATTTCTAATAGGCTCATAGTCAGAAAAATGACAATATCAAAAAGCATTTCTGCTCACCATATGGGTTCAAAATTGCAGCATTTCAGCTTACAAAAATAACTGGTTTTTTTTAAAAAAGTCTTCTCAATATTAGCCCTGCAAGGCTAAATCACTTATGGACACATATCACCGCTTCTGTTCAGTCTCATATTTCATTAACAAAAGTTTCAGATAAGCCCCAATTACAGTGTTTACTGCTGCTGCTGCTGAATGTCCTGTAAAGAAGCCAGCTTGATTTCTGGATCTGAAGTAATTTGAAACGGAAATAAAGTGAAATTTTGGGGTTTTTATTATTTTTTTTTTAATTTAAGCAATCCTGACCTTGAGTTTGTGGTGGAAAGGGTAAACATAGCTGTGCCTATCTCCTGTGTATATATATGTATATATATGTATATATATATATATATACACACACATACATGTGTGATCTTGGAGAATAAATTTGACTGTTAGTGCACTTGAAATAGAATCCCTTGCTGCCCTTGCTGCTCCCAGATGCCCTGAGTTGGCTCATGTTCTCAGTGGTAGCCAGGCAGCTCCTGGTTTACAGAGATAATCAAATTGCTGCAGCGAATCACGAATCCTTGGTGACCCGGCAGCTCAGCGACTCCTCCGTATTGATGATGTTTACCCAAGCATGCTCCACTTGCAGAGGCCATAAAATAAATGAGAAATTTGATTAGTTTTGGTTGCTCCAGAGCTGTGCTCAGTTTCTGTTTAGCTACTATCAAAGTGTCTAGACACAGAGCATCTAAACTCTCCTTTGACCTAGAGATGGTGAGTTTCAGCCCAAAGTCCAAGTGTCTGGTTCCAGGATGCAACTGGACAGCACAGAGGTATTTCTGTCCTGACTCTGTTCTGGCTTGTTGCTGTTTCAGCAATGCCTGGTGTTCAGAAAGGATCCAAACACAATGCTGTGGCTTCCTGGATCTCCAAGCAGCTCTGACTCTCAGCTTTAGCCTCTGCTGGAAGCCCTTGTTCAGAGCTTGTAGTACCTGGGGCATCACACCAGAAAACAAGGAAGCACTGACCCACTAGCTTATAATTTATGGCAGTGCAGGTTGCTTCTGCTTTGAGATTTCTAAAGACTTTCTGAGGTTTTCCATGGAAATTAATTTTTCTCTGCAGCTGTGTACAGAAACGCAAGGGAGAATCCAGCAAAGGAACAGGCTTTCTTCTCTTTAGGGTCTCAGAGTTGTTAGTGAATGTATTTTTTATATCAATGGGCTGTAAAAACCAAGATCTAGAATCAGGATCTCCAATATCCCTGAGGCCATGGGATTGAATGTCAGAAGGGCCATGTATTAATGTCTACAGCAAAATAAGTGAACGAGCCCAGTACTATTAATTTCTCTCCTGCCTACAACCACTTCAAAGGCTCCCTCAACAGGTATCAGATCTATCTCAGAGCTGTCAGGCTTTGGTTTGTTTTCCAGGATACCTCTAATCTCCCCAAATCTGCCTGCAGGACAAGGCATGCACAAAGCACACGTGGGGTGGGCTCCTGGGCTGCTGTGAGCTGGAGCATTTGCCTTGGCCTCAGGGAACTCCTCCAGCCCCAGCCCAGGCCCTGGGAACTGCTCCTGCTGCCTGGAGTGGCCTCTGGGCGTTCAGAACAAAAGGCAACTCATGAATATAAATAGTGTGGATCTGGAAAGCTAATATTAAACTGAGGGGGTTTCAGTAGGTTTTATATTATTTAAATTAAATTTTATGCCACTTACTTCTTAAGAACTTCTGCAAACAGTCCTCGGGTCAACTTATTCAGATAGCAGCAAGAAAATTTCATAAGTCACCTTTAATAACTAAGATTATGTGACTACATTTCAAGTTGTTACTAGGCTATCAAAAAGATATGGTTCAAAGAACGTTTAAAACATTTCAAGACTTTCAAGTCCCCATCAAACTTCCCAAGCTGATATTCATCTAGCTTACGCTGTTGTCAAAGAAATAAGTTTAATGGAGTGAGACCAATGCTGGATTTTCTTGTTCCTTTTGTTCATATAAACCCAGATCTGCAGTGCTATTTTTAAAAGAAAAGAAACATGTCAGAGAATATTATTAAAAATAGGCTCTATTTCCCTAAAGGACATGTTACCCAGTCACATACGTGGCTTATGTAAATATGTAATCAGGGTCTGTTTCAATAGAAGTGTTTTACATGAGGGTTTTAGTAACAAGGACTTTGATATTCAAGGTATTGGATCAAATACCAAAAAAGCTTAGTATGCCTCAGAGATGTAAAGCAAATACCTGAAGGCTAGAAGGGAAGTCCCATGCCTGCAGTTTATTTTTGTGAAGGGTCAGTGTGTGTAGAAGCAATTATAAGCAGCCTTGCAGACACAAATTGGATTATCTTTCATTATTTTCTCTCTTTTTGTTTTTTGGTTTTTTGTGTGTGTGTGGGTGTGGGTGTGTGTATGTGCATATGTGAGAGAGAGAGAGAGAGAGAGAGAATCAAGCTCCTAATAATAGCAGAATCAGATTGGGGGGCTTTTCTTCTAGGTTTGGGATAGTTTTCAGGACCAGCCTTTGGGTTACTGCCCTCCAAAAGCTCTCTTGGGAAAACCTGGAGCAAGGCACCATCCCCAGATTCACAGGAGGTTTTGGGGTCCAGTTCTGATGTAACCACCATGTGATAGATTTTGGCACTGATCTCTAATGAAAGCCCATTTAGCACAAGGGACTGAGACTCCACAGAAACATTCAGCAGGTGACAGAAACAGAACAGGGCTCAGGGTATTTGTATGCAGTTTCTAGGCTAAGCACAAGTAATGTACTGGGCTCTTCTAGTTTAAGAACAGATCATATTTTTCAATCCTATAGCTTGTAAGCTGTCTGGGAAAATGAGGTTTTACTTCAGGTGTGTGTTCTTAATTTTATTTTTTATGCCATTACAGAAACTTTCCAAATAGGAGGTGACAAGAAATGTCGCTTTTACTACTTATTTGAGCCATTCTCCTGAAATACAGTAAGTGATTTCCCCATACTCTGCTCCAGCATCCGCCAAATAAATATCCTGGAGCAAGTATATGATTGGGCATCTTATTTTTAGCATTTGGAGTACAGGCCCACACACCAGGGAATTTTTTAGCAATTGCTTTAATAGTGCTGTGTTTACAAGAGCAGCACTGGTGTTATTTATCGCCAACGACTCGCAGAAATTGTTTCAATCTCATTTGCACAATGGATGTGCTGGAAGACCAGTGAGGTCAGGAGTACTGCAGTTAGCAGCACAGGAGGGAGAAAGGCTGATTTCTCTGTGTCTAATCTATCAAATTCTCATTACAAGAGTTTCAGCCTTCTCGCCTCTCTATGCAGTCAAGGGTTTTTGCTGCTGCTGTCCTCTGCAGCTGGATCTTATCAGCGAGGCAGGCAGGGAAGGCAGCTGCTGCAGCAGCTACTCCAAGGGGGAATAAAGTCCCCTTACAGCTCCCTTCTGGCCACTTGCACGGCAGCTCTCTTTAGCTAAGGCAAGCATTGCAGAAAAATGGGTAAGGAAGGTTTTTTATGATGGATGTCTGCGAGAGGATGAGCGCTGCCTGAGAGATACTTCCTCTGCATCAGGCCCTGATCTAGGGAGCTGAGCAGCACTGCCTTTTTTGTCTGTGTGGCTGCTTCCTGGTTGCTCCTGTCCCTGCTCACAGCTCTACATGAATGCTGTTCAAGGAGAAATGAGGGTTCAGCATGAAGGGCTTGGAAAAGTTTGTTTGTTGTGGATGGTTTTACGAAGTTTACATTCTCTGTTCATTGCTTTCTGATGTGGTCCTTGTTCCTAACTCATACTTGGACCATCCTGCTTGACACAAAATGGCACATCACAGACCCAGTCCTTCTACTAAACCAGCTCCTGCTCTGTTCGTTGGCTCTTGGGCATTTGTTTTGTGTGAAACTGGGGCAGGAACTTGCTCTGCCTCTCAAATAAAAGAACTTAAGGACTAGGCTATGGCAGAAAACTTCCCTGGTGTCCCTCATTCCCTGAGTCTTTGGAGATGCTCTTGCTGGCATGGGCATGAATCCGACTCTCTTGCATCAGGGCAAGTGCTCCCATGATTAGGTTGGCATCCACCTCTGTCTTAAGAGGTCAAAAGCAAACCAGTTTTCTGTTCCACATAATTACTTCCTTCCTCCAGAAGACAGTTTGGTGTCTTCCAAATTTGACATAGCTCTTACAAGCCCACATATACCCTGTCTCAGGCAGCAGTGCTGATATGTGGGTCCCCTTCTTGGGTATCTGTCCCTCCATACTATGTCTGGGAGATAGCCAATAAAATGGTCCATGTATCAGGAGTTTTTAGATGAAGCTTCATTTCTTTTTCTTCTTCCAGGATAAAATTCAGAAGCACTGTACATACCCAGCTCTCCTTGGCACACATCCGTTCGGGTAGCTCCTCCGATTATAAACTGAGGGTTGGAACATAGCTCCTGAAAAGACATGATTTCAAAGTCTGTGTCACCCTTTCTGGTCTGAAAAGTTCCCTTTTCTTGTTCCTTGCTGCAATATTCAAAAACTATTAAACACTTTGAACATTTCTTTAAAAACATATCCTTTCTCCTCTGTCTGATTAACACGGTCCCAGGACAAAATTTCCTTATTAAATTGAGGGCTGCATGTACTTTTTTTGAGGCAAATCCTGATGCCCTTTGCTCCTAGGCACTGTCAGTGATACTACCCAGAATTTTTGCAATTGTGGAGACAGAGGTGAAAATTCACCTCAGCATTTGCATGTTATTTCATCTTGCTGAGATTTTGGTTCAAGCAGCACAAATGAGTTGGCGACTGTGACTGCTGCCTGTGCCACTGGAACTGTGCTGAGTTTCCAGTGCCAACAGTGTGGAGGATGTTCCCTCACCCTGACCCTGCTTCCTGGGAGGCCAACCACACAAATGTTTTTATTAGCAACAACCCCCCTTTCTTCCTGGCCCTTTGGGGCCAGCCAAGTAGGTTATGGCAATGACTGTCACTCCTATCCCAACTCTGAGCCCTCCAACAACTCATGGCCTATATTAGGAAGTCATTATTGTCTCTCTAGAGACAAAAGCCTTTTCTGTTTTTCTGAGAATTTTCCATGAGCTTCTGGATGGCAGCAAGGAGCAGTTTATAGGAAGCCTAACTTGGCAAGCAGGGTTGAGGACATTTTAGGCAGTCATTGGCTCTCCTTGAGAGCAGCAGTTGTCATCTCTGAGCATCCCATGGAGAGACAGAGACAACCCAGGACCTCTTGTGTATGACAAAGAGCCAGTTTGTGAATCTTCCCCCCAATAGGAATCATCTCAGCTCCATCCTTGGAGAGACAGAGACAACCCAGGACCTCTTGTGTATGACAAAGAGCCAGTTTGTGAATCTTCCCCCCAATAGGAATCATCTCAGCTCCATCCTTTTGCTTCTGTCCGGTGGAGAGGTTTCCAGCAGTAGGTTACCCACCACACAGAAGAAGGTTTTGTGTAATTTTTTCTCTTCTCCCTCTAAAGTGCAACACCTGCTGTCAGTCAGCTGCATGTGACTTATTACTCACCCAGATACCTGTCCTTCCTGAGCCACTCCCAGGTGCCACATGCACCTTTCACACAGCTGAGTTTCCCCTCAGGGGTCCCACAGGCTGGTCTCTGGCAGGCAGGGCTGGGACATTTAACCCTGTTGGATCTCAGCCCTCAGTTATTCCTTACCCTGCTATGCTTGTGGCTTTGTCTCTGCCTGCAGCGGGCTCAACTCTGTTCTTGTATGAGAAACCCAAGCCTAATTTAATGAGTTTTCTACGGCTGATCTTCTCCAAGGATAGGCAAAGCCAAGAAATACATCCGTGGTATCTGTTGAGGTAACATCCAGGTGCCAGAGTGAGGTGCTGATGGATAAATGGGGCTGCCAGGGTTATTAAACCTGGAGTTACTAAACCTGTAAGTTTCTGGTTGTCACTTTTCAGGTGAAAAAATAATAAAGTCCAAAGCCTTGAAATTTTCTGTTCTTCTCATTCTCCCATCCTCCACCAGATGGAGGTAAGTGATTTGGGGGGAGAGGAATCCCCATTTATTTAAAAACATTTCTTTATGTTGCAAAACAACAAAGCAGAAGTGGGGACAGAAATAAACGACTGAAAAATGAGAGCACAGAAAAATCTCTGAAGCCCTGGTTTTGTGACTTCAAAACAAAAAATCATCATCTAATCTTTGCTGAAGAATATTACTTTCTTAGAATCAGAGGCCATTTCTAGGACATACGTATTTAGATAATAACATTTGCAGTCAGTTGCTATTTAACTGTTACAGGCAGCTTGAAGTGAGGCAGAGGGTTTTATTTAGGTATTAGTCTGATTTCCTGAGGGGCACAGTGGCAAGACCTCGGTGTGGGTGCGGTTACAAATTATAGTTGATAGCTCCTGGGGTGGCCCATGGTCTGGCTGGATCTATGTTGGGCTTTTGCATCCATCTCTGGATGGCACCCTGGACTTGTAGCTCACTGGATCTGGGATGGATAGGCAGAAAGCAGGTTGCCATGAAGCAGGAACCCATGAAGCAGTTATAGGATTCCCTGCTTTATAATGGGCTTAGAAGATGATGATTTTCCCACCCCCTTTCCAACCTTGCTTCTGCCATGGAAGTAAAGCAAGATAGAATTAAGAAAAAAGACATACAGGAACCGTGGATATTCAAGCTCACCAGTGATTTAACCTGGATGTTCAGCTGGGCTTTGGTTAGGTTAGAACCCAGTGAAAGAGGCAGTTACCGAGCACTCTTACCGTGGGGCGCTTCCAGACTATCCCCTGAGTTTTGAAGGAATATGGTCCCAGGTCCCGGTAGCCCAGAGCAGAAGGACAGGCTGGGAACTCTTCATCCTTGAACAGTGTGCCAGTCTGCAGGCACTGCTGCTTCAGGGCTTCATAGTCCTGCTTCAAATACTTGATGGCGTTCCCGTTGGATCCGAGCCCGTCCGCTGCTGCTCGTTCTTGGCAGAGTCTCGCCGTGAGCCCGGACATGCTGCCCACCCTGGCAGTGTGTGCTGCAGCTCTCCGGGGCAGGGACAGGAGGTGAGCATGGGCAGGCAGCAGGCTCGGGTGGAGCCCAGGACTGCCCCGAGTGCTCCAGCAGCCCTGCAGGGAGGAGGCACCAGGAGAGCAAATATGTACCGGGGAGAGGGGTGGGAGCCACAGCCATCAGGGCTGGGATTATGGGCACTGACTGCTGCTACTCCCATGGTATTCGCCTTTTTTTTTTTTTTTTTTTTTTTTTTTTTCCTGTCCCTTTTTAAAATACTTTTTTTTTAACAAGAAGCCCGGGAGAACATTTTGCAGGCACACCTGTTAACAGACAGGTGAAAAAGACTCTGTGCATTCTGTGTGCTGAAAGTCAGGTTTAAGGATCAGTCCTTTAAAAATCCAGGGGAAGATGCTTCAAAACTCCTTTCCTCCTTCTAAATCAGACTCTATGCTGTTGGAGGCTTGTGCAGCCACAAAGCCTGGAGCTGGATATTTATTGCTACAGCTTACATGGCTATGGAGATGCCATGGAGTTTTAAAGCTAGGGAAAATTGAACCCACTTCTGGCTTAAATGACAAATTTTCTTTAAAAGACCCCTCTCTTTGGTACTCTCAAAGCAGTATGAATTTATAATTTTTTAGCAATAAGAGGTGTGAAGTTGACAGAGCTAGAGCTGGTCACTTGCAGAGGGCGAGGATACAACCCAGGAGCATGACCTAGGCCAAAAATGGGAAATTGTTTCACCAGGTAGGAGGGAAGTTGGTAAGCCCTGCTACCCCTCTCCAGTGTCGCCTTGGGCAGAAGTCACTAAAACGTCCCCATCTATAAAAACAGGGTCTTGTCTCAGCTAGTGAGAGATTACCCATCATATTTACAGTCTTCTGGTGGTGTTTCCTGCATATAAAATATTTACAGGCAGAAAATAAAGAAAGCCTTGGGTGCAAAAGGCTTTCTAGACTTTACGAAATAGTGGTTCCTGTTCTTGTAGGAGAAAAACTCCATTTCTACCCTCGCAACCCCAGTTTGTACAGACACAGGGGGTCCACACCTCCCTGGAAAGGTGGCTGCCTTTGTAGGTTTAGGAACTGAAGGGGGATATACTTTCCATGGAGCACAGCTGCTCTCTGTTGTCATCCTGTATAATGGCTGGGATTCCCCAGCAAAGCCACTGCATGTCCTGCTGCGAGCTGGGTAAACAGTGCCTTTGTTTGCCAAGGAGCACGTTTGATGACTAGCTCTGGGTAAATTTAGACAGAAGGTGTGGGGATGGATAGAGAGAATTTTTAAGGAATGAAACCTGGTAAGGTAAGGAATCCAAACAGAGGCTAGCCACGTTGCTTGTCTGCAAATATTTGAAGAGAGTGAATGCAAAGCAGGAAACAAAATTACTTGGTCCGTTCCAGGCAGTGAAGGCTGGGCTGAGGGAATTGATATATCAGTTACCCCAAAATTAAACTAATTCTGTTGGAATTGAGTAAAGGAAAAGGCTGGCCAGCATTTGAGCCCTGTTGCATTTCAGTCCTTCCAGGCATGCCTGGGTACTGAACCAGACTGATGAGTGGAATAACAAGGTGGAGGGGAGAGGTTTTCTTTCCAGGGTGGATTTGTTTTCCTGTCAAATAGACCCACTGAAAGCTACCCACTTTCTTTGCTCATGAAGCAGAATACTGCTTTCTTCCCCCACCCTGCATCAGTGCCTTGTGCTGAAATTTCCTCTCTTCCTGTGGTCCAGAGGAATGCTCCCAACTTTGCTGTGATTGCTGTAAGCTGCAAGTTTGGCAACATTGTTCATGGAAAAGAATGGTGCTCCAGCAACTGGAAAAGGTAATTTTGAACAACAGGAATATTTTATTTTCCATGTACTTTTTCAGATATACACTTGATATATTGTGTGCTCTGTAACTCCAGTTGCTACTAGACGTGAGCAGGCACAGCAGGGGTGAACCCTTGTACATCACCAGAGAGTAACAGGGAAAGACAAACAAAAGGTAGGAGCACCTCCCCCATGGAGGCAGGTTGAGAGAACTGGGGTTTTTCAGTCTGGAGAAAAAAGACTCCAGGAAGACCAGGCCACCAGAAAGCTGTAGACGGAATTTTTACAGGCTTTGTAGTGATAAGACAAATGGGAATGTATCTTCAAACAGAGGGGAGGTTTAGATGAAACATTAAGTAGAAATTCTTCACTGTAAGGATGGTGATGCTCCGGAACAGATTTCCCAGAAAGGTTATGGATGTCTCATCCCTGGAAGTGTTCAAGGCCAGGTTGGATGAGCCTTTGGGCACCCTGCTCTAGTGAAAGGTGCCCTTGCCCATGGTAGGGGGATTGGAACAAGATGATGCTTCAGGTCCCTTCCAACACAAACCATTCCACAATACAGTCAGATTTTAATAACTAATTTCAGTCTTCAAGTTTGGAAAGAGACTGAGGACAACCCTTTTCTCTGGGGGAAACTTGGACCAGGTGGCCAACCAGTGTATCCACCACAGCTATTTGATTCTAGTGATCTGTCACAGCACTTCATATCCATTTTCCAAGCTTGATTAGCAGCAACATGATTTATTTTGGGCAGAATGTGATACACAAGCACCATCTAGAGGATATAAAGGAGATGATGACTATAGCTGACTACAGCAACAGCTGTATTATAGGAGGAAAAAGGTTTTAAGGTTCCCCATGACTCAAAAACTGCTGCTGAAGTGGCATTAACCCCTAGGGTTAAAAGTTACAACAATTATTCTGACTTTTGTTGCTTCTGAGATTTGCATACTTTTGCCTGGCTCTTCTTGCTTTCCTTTCCCTCTCCCCGTTTCTTGATGAGAGCAAGAGGATGAGGGGCAATAAGGAAGAACCAATTAAACCAGAAAAATGAATCACCTGGGTTTCAAAGAAGAGACTGAAAATTCCATGCAGTCAGGACTGTTCTGTATATGGGGAAATCTTTAGAAGAAAATAACTGCCAATTACCTGCAGTTTCAGATACATTTCTGATATAGTGCATTAGAGAGAAATGAGAGGGCTCTCCTGCACTGCAGCACTTGGCTAATGAGGATTAAATCTGCTTTCTGTACTGTAGACCCTGCAGCATGAAAACAGATTGGTTTCATTCTGAGAGCTTGCCTTCTCGTATTCTAGATGTATGGGTTCCTACCCACCCTGTTACTGTGAAAATTGAGTGAGTATCAATAGGAAGACCATTGGGAGCTATGAAAGTTCCTAAATGTTTGTCTCTAAGATTATTGTTTTAGAGGTTGCAATATTTTATCCAAGTGTTTGGGGAGGGGCAGGTTGCTACAAGCTGCAGCCTGGCGGGTTTCCTCTTGGGAAACACATCTGAAATTAGCTCTGACCCTGCTTGGTTGTTTTATAAAAGCCATAAAATTGGCTTTGGTGCCAAGTTGGTGCCTGAGGAGGAGGAAGATGATATCCTGCTGAGGTAATGCCTGCCCTCCACGTGTGAAGCTCCACAACACGACTTGGGCTGATCCAGAATGATGGTTCAGCACTGGGAAGGAAGCTGGATTTTGCAGGATAACCCAGGCCTTTCTGGCACCTCACACTGAACTGGCCAGGGCTGGAGCCACCTTGTCACATTGGGGAAAGCTCTCCAGACCCCAGCCTCAGACTGGAAAGCAATTCCCTTCCTCATGAAACATCACTACTGCTACTGCAAGCCTCTTCCCCTGGGAAACCACCCTCATCCTGATGAGGACCAGGCAGTTCCTGGGAGGGAGAACAGGAGCCCAGAAGGTGTACGGGCCCATTCCTCCCCTCCTAAGATGTTGGCCATTTTTTCTCCAGTATCCATGTACAGTGAAAGGACAGAGCAGCAAGAGGGAGGAGGGATGATGCAAGGAAGAGCAGCTCTGAGTTACTCACAATTGCTGAGTGTGAGTATAGGGAAGAACAAGACCATCCTGCCTGAAACTCCATACTGTGAATGGCAGCCAGATCCTCTTTATCAGGAACCAGAATGAGCTGCTGCAGCAACAGCTGAAACCACTCACTTGCAAAATGTGAGAGCTGGTGACTTCTTTGAAGAGCCACAGGTGTGCAGGGAGATTAAGAAGAAATCAGATTTCTTTTTCCTTCTGAAGTTGCCCGGTTTTAGGGAGACACAATTAGGTAACTATTCATGGAACTGCTACTTTCATTTAAGAGCATTACACTGGTCTCACAGTCAAATGGAAATCACCTCTTTCTTTAAAGAAAATGGACATACTGTGTGAATACATCGAAAATGAAGGAACTGGCTCACGTAGTGCTCAAAAGAACTTCCTTCCCTCAAACTGTGGACTCCCATCCACGTCTGCTGCTGGGCTGGAAGTAGTTGACTTACCTGGCTGCAGAGAACTTTGTGGGCAGGCACTGGTCAGATGGCTGCTGGGGCAGCCAGTTTCCCATAAGAAGAGAAATTCTGTATTACGCCAACATAGCCTTGTCCTGTCATTAAACCACATGGGACAGGACAGTCCCTATACATTTGGGACCAGTCTAACAAGCCTGGGTGGCAAATACACATCTTCCCTGCATTGCCCATGTACCTCTCCCACTGCTTAATTGAATCCTTGCTGGTTCAGTTTCTTTCTGGCTTTGTTCCCTTCTGTTCCTCTCCTTTTCCCTTTGGCTCAGTCTCAACCCTCCTTGCACCACAGAGACTCTAAGAAAACTCTGGTAGCTCTGACTGAGCAGAGCAGGCACTTAAGAGTCTTGCACACACTTGGTCTTGATCATTGTCCAGCAGAGGCTGTCAGCTGCCAGCAGATTCCAAAGTGGTCTGTGAATATCATCTATGGGGCACATAAGAGATAGCTAAGAAAAAGCAAAGTAATTATATGACAAATTTTCAACCCAGCTCAAACTCCTCCATCTGCTGGAACATAGCTAGAACAGAGGAGTTCACAAACCAAAACTGGTTTTGTGGGCCAGTGAAAACCATTGCTTTGAACTGACTCCGGTTTCCTTTAGCCTTGACTCTTGTAAAACCAGAGAAGTCTGACCTGTGGCAGCTGTACGGATTTGAACCACTGCGTGGAACCAAAGAAACACTTTTTGAGCAGCCCTACAGCTCCCAGATCCATCAGGTTAGGATGCAACACCGCCCACTTTTAAACTCCCAAGTTGTGAGGTGCTGTTGCCTCCTGGTCCAGGAGATGGCCAGGAGATAACTCAGCAATGTTTAGCAAATTTAAACAGCTGAGCAAAACCATCCTCCCGTGCCACTTTGTGTCCTGCTTGAGCTTCAGCACAGCCATGCTGGAGACCTTGGCTAAAAGCACACCCTCAACTGAGTGCACGTTACATTACTGGATGTGCTTCCAGCTCTCCACGTGTGATTGATTTCCCACGTGCTGCTGAAAGTACCATTATTCCCTTTATAAAGAGAGCCCTTCTCACCTGTAGGGGTTAGGAAGCATCCTCAAAGCACAGTGAAATTGGAGTTCATGTCCAACTCCATGCCTTGCCAGGTTTGGACAACCAGGTGGTATCAGAGCTGTTTTCTTGCGTGGCCATGACCTATACAGACAGGTGTTGCTCAGACCATTCGTATCTAACTTCAAAAAAGATTTGGGGTGCCCTCTCTGCTACACTGGGAACTGAATGGGCAATGCTTAGCTCTTTTTCCTGTTTAATGGTAATGGCTTTCCATGAACCGTGCAAGTAGGGTCTGTGCTGAACTTAGGAAGAGGAATAATGAATGATGAAAGTGCAAAACTAGCAAGCAAACAGTGGTACACAGTGGTTTGGAGCACCATGTACCAGCAGTGAAGGAAAACTTCCCACCACATCTCAGCAAACGGTACTGCCAGTAATGTAGCGTTCTTTAAGCATTTTTCAAGCAAAAACGTTCACTTTAGTCAGAATGGCTCCAAACCACTGTGTCATGCATCCAGGACTTGGAAAACAATGTGTGAAAAGAGGTGCCTGTCCTTCCAGGACAGCTGGGCAGCCACTGTGGGCAGTGGGTGCAGCACGAAGGGCTCACAGCCTCTGTCTGCTGCCCAAGGAACACTGCCTGGCACCAGCACATCCTGAGTCAGACTTAAAATATGAAACAAACGGTTTGAATTCTCCCTCGAAGGGTTGCTGTTCTACACGGGTGCCAGCAGCAGCATTTCAGTCATTCTTGGCAGAAGCTCACTGCCAAAACAGAGACACTCTCTTCCCCCACACCATGTGTGTGTGTTTTGGGGAAACTCGGGGGGGAGCACACTGACTGTGATTTGGGCTGCCCGGGGAGTGCAGGTGGGTCCGTGCCAGCTGTGGCAAAACGCGCTGTGGCAGCCATCAGCAAATCAAGCTGTAAGCGATCTCTGCTACTTGCAATGTTCAAAGGTGTAACAAGGTGACAACACGGGGTACGTACAGATATACCGTAGTGAGATTTGAGCCGTATTAGGTTTTCCCTTCCTTTGTTTTTCCTTGGTAGGTTGGTTTTTGGGGTTTTGTTTGTTTGTTGTTTTTGGGGGGGTGGTTTTGTTTGTTTGCTTGTTTTTGTTTGTTTGTTTTGTGGGTTTGTTTTTGTTGGTTTTATTTGGTTTTTTGTTTTGTTGCAGGGGTTGGTGTTTGGTTTGGGTTTTTTTCATTGTGGGGTGTTTTTTGCTGGTTTTGTTTGGGTTTTTTTGTCGAAACTTAAAGAATTGATATGGATAGTTCTGGTTTGTACACGGAAAATACCAATTTTTTTGAATTGATGCGTACATGTGGCAATAGGGGAGCCAAGGCTAGCGCAGGTGTGAAGCTGATGAGGCGCCCAGGGAGGCAGAGATGCTTCTGCACGGGCCAACGAGCTGGAGAGACCGGGAGAGGAAGTTTCTCCAAACCGCGACTGCCGGGACAGAGCGACTCGAGCCAAGCCGGGGTGTGCGGCGGGGCTGAGCAGTGGCGTGGCAGCCGGTGGAGGGGAGGGATGACAGGCGGGGCTGGGATGTGCCGTGCCGGGATGTTCAGCGCCGTGCCGGGGCGGGGCGGTGGCGGCGATGGCGGGGATGGCGGAGGCGCTGGCGAAGGAGCGGGCGGTGGCGGCGGGCGCGGGGCGGCACGACCGCGCCGTGCCCTACCTGGGGCAGCACTTCGGGGCGCTGCGCCAGGAGTGCCTGCAGGAGGGGCGGCTCTTCCAGGACCCCTCCTTCCCCGCCGGCCCCGCCGCCCTCGGCTACAGGGAGCTGGGGCCCCGCTCGCACAAGACACAGGGCGTCGTCTGGCGCAGACCCACGGTAGGGCGGCGGGGGAGGGGGGGATCCCCGGTAGCATCGATCCGCGCTAGCATCATTCCACAGTGTCTCCCGGCTTTTCTGCTTCCCCCACCCCACCCCGTAAATTTGGGTGGATTGAATCGTGCGGGGGCGGCGGGTTGGGACGCGGCTGCCGAGCGCGGTGCGAGCCCTTCCCGCGCAGCAGAATCGCGGTGCGCCCGTTTCGTGCCGCTGCGGATGCTCAGGGCACCGGAGGCTCCCCTTTGCTCCGGGCTCAGGCTGGCAGCGCGACTTGCTCGGCCTGGAAAATAAACAAATCAGAAAAGTGGTTTTCCTCTCCATCCAGAACTCCCCGTGTGGACGAATCGCTTTGGGTAGTGCTTGGGGCTGTCTCTTCCGATAACTCTTTCCCTCAGCAGAGCCATGAGTTGACCACCGTGCGGTTTATTCCCGAAGCAGCCCTGCCAGCCATGGGAACCATGGGGTCAGGCGGACTCCGGGGTGTGTCCAGGCACCTCTGAAAGACCTTGGTGTACTCAGTGGTGGGGAGGTAATGGCAGAGCAGTGTGTGCACGTGTGTGAAAATGCAGTGCACTCCTGCCACGTCCCGTGAAATGAGATGGCTGCACACGAGCTTTGGTCACCAGCTCCCGTTCTCACTGTGCTTGGCGTGTCTGATGCCCACACCCGTTCCTGCCCTGCTCCATCTCTGTGGTGTTCATCTGCTGTGGTCAATGGTTTGGTTAATTTGCTGCAAGTGGGGCCTTGTTCCCTGCCTTACCTGCGGCTGTGTGTAATGCCAGGCTTGTTTTGTTCCCAGGAGCTGTGTGCCAACCCCCAGTTCATAGCCGGCGGAGCCACTCGCACAGACATCTGCCAAGGGGCCTTAGGTAAGCGGGGGGCAGAAAGCCGAGTTTTCCATGCAGGTGCTGCCCCAGGACACCATGGTTTATACATGGCTGTAACTCACTCTGTAAATACCTCCTTTTGCATCCTACCACCTCCATTCGTATCAAATCAGACCTTTCTCGCCTTTCCTTGGCGTTTGCAGGTGGGGACTGCGTGTGTGGCCACAGCACAGCCTTTCTGCGTGCACCAAACAGGTGGTACACACTGGTTTCCTGATGGCTTTTCTGATTGTGGCCAGTTCCTTTCACGTTCACATCCATGTGCCTGACAGCAGCCTGACTCATTTCTGTCTTTAACAGTCTGCTTGGAAGAGCAGTTGTGAGCATAGCAGGGCTTCTCTTTCCCCAGTGGGAAAGAGTTCTTCTGAGCAGGAGGAACCTCCTGAGATGCTGTAGAGAGAAAAGAAATCATATAGGGGGCTTCCTGCTGGTCGCCAGCTCTCAAGGAAGGCAAAACTGGGGTGTTTTGGGAGGGATGGGGCAGCCTGTGAGCCCTCTGCTTTTGCCATGGCTTCTGCTCAGTTTGTGCAATGGCAGCCCCTTCGTGGGGCTCTCCAGGGGAGCTCTGGGAGCTGCAGGGAAGTGCCAGGGGACAGTGGGGAGCAAATGGCTTAGCCTGGCTGTGAGTGCACAGCTATCCCAGTCTGGAAGCCTCTCTCCTGCCTTGCCTGGCAGAAGGGGGTTTTAGGTGGAAGATGTCTGCAGAGGTATGAGGAGAAGAAATGAAGTGAAGTGAAAGCAGAAGGGTCCTATTCCATAGCTGTAGTGAGAGGGTTTTAGATTAGACAGAGCGTGGTTTAGGGAAAGCTTTCGTGTAGGAAACATGACTAATACAAGCTGTGCTGTGCTGCTGCAGTTGGCAAAGGAAACAAGTTCTGTTTGTTTGCTTTCAAATATGCACCACACTGTGACTTCTTAGTTTCTAGTCCCACTGCTGCTATTTGTGAGTTCACGTCCAAAAATGTAACAAGCAGAGAAGGTTATATTTTGTGCCTGTTTTCATTCAGAAGTTTTTTAGGCTAGTGCTTTGACAAGCAGATGCAATTTGTATAAAAAATCCATGACAGTAAAAATACGTTTTATTATTATTATATTTGGTTCTCCTCACGCCCCAATATCATCAGTGGTGTGGGTTAGGCTCTGTTGTGCCTTGGGTTGTTGCCATGTCACCAGCTTCCTTCCTGTGCTCTCTCTGCCCAATGCCATGTCTCCCACCATGACTGTTTCAGCATGAAGCATGTCCCAGTGCTTAAACACATGTGCCAGACATCTGTTATCTCTTTTTATTGTGAAACTTCCTGGTAAGAAGTTCTTCAAATTGAAATTAAAGTTTACTGTAATGCTATTTCAATATCTGGCATTTCTGTAGAGGTGCTGGTTTCTGGAGTCAGTTGCTTTCTGCCTTCTGCTTTTCCAGCTTTTCTCTGCAGATGCTGTGGCAGCAAGAGCATTGGAATGAAAGATTTGAAGCTTCATTTTCAAGTTGTGAAATTGCTGCTGCTAATACCAAACTCTGTTTTAAATGGATGAAAGCATTTGCTGCCCTAGTGGTCTTTGGACCAGTCAGATGTTCCCATGGGGTTGTGTAGTATCACCAGAGGATATGAAGTGACTCACAGCTGGTATTTTCATACCTCCTGACTATATTTGAATCAGAGGTTGTCAGTGTTCTTGTTTGTATCTCCTTTTTCACCGTCACTAAGTACTGCAATGACTCTTCTGGCTGTCTTCTCATCGATCTGGGCAGGATTTTGCTATTGTGTGGCAATTGTTGATTAAAGATTAGATGCTTTTGATCTTATCTCTGTATAGCCACTGAGTTCCTAAGAGCCTGGATGGAGTCTCTGCTCTTTCACACAATGGGGCTAGCAGATGCACTGTACAAACACTTTTTTTTTTTTCTACTGCCTTACCTGACACCAGCATTTGTATTGATAAATTTGCTTAAGTTTCCATTTACTTGAACTTTGTATTTACTTTGAATGTTTATGTCCCATCACATTTTAGGATGTTATAGAGAAGATTGCACTGGAAGATGTCAGGTGCTTTTGGAAACCTGTACTTTTTATTATGCTGCTTCTTTTCTATAGGAACCTTTTGTAGTCTTATTTATCCCCCAAAAGGCTTGATCAAAAAGCAACAGACCTGTGCCCATGGGGACCTTCACTGCTGCTGCTGAGCCCTTCAGAACATCTGGGAGTACTACAGGGACAGTTGAGGCATCCAGAGCACATGGACCCATCACATCTGCATGGCAGCTTCTTGGCTGGGAATGTGTAACCAAACAGCTCAGCTAATGAGCAGAGTTTCTTTTAGCTCAGCAGTCTTTGGCCAGGTGCATAAATTTGTTTCATTGCTTTTGACCTGGTCTATAAGAAACTGTGATGCATATAAGGCATAGCTGATCATCAGTGTGGAAAAGGTTCTCCAGACACCAAAGTTCTGCCCCTTGGGATTTGGATTATCCTGTATTCTGGCCTTGTGAGGCTTTTTTTGGTTTTGATTTGTTGTTGTTGGGTTTTGTTGTCGTTTTGTGGATTTTTTCCTTAGGAGAAACTTTTGAAGGCGAACATTTGGAGTTGGTTTTGCAGTATCAGATCTGCAAAGTCAGTGATGGTATTTGGCTCCGAATGGCAGCACATGGGATATGGTGACTCATTACAGCTGAGGGGAGGATCTGAAGCCAGAGAAGCCTGGTTCACCCTTAACCACCTTTTTTTGGAGTGGATGTCACCATGGTATCACAACACTGGGGTGTAAACAGCACAGGATCTCCCAGCTGCCTTTTGGATGCAGGTGTCTCCTCCTTACGTAACAAATGTGTGAAAAAAATAAATTGACTAGTTTGAATTCTGAAAATCAGATCCATGGTTTTCTCATGCTGACAGTCACTCTACTGCCAGTGGGTTGCTACAGCCTCGTGTTTGTAACCAGAAAACTTTCTGGAGTGCTGTGGTATTAATATAAATACATTCATAGTAGCTGTTAATCTAAGACTGATTTAAAATAATGAGTCTGTGATTGGCAGAAGGTACATTCTTCCTTTTACCCCACACTCTTACATGAGCTGTGCAGTGACCAGAGGAGCTGCCTTTTGCTTACAGCCCTTCAGGCATTTGATGGGTGTGTTTTGTTTGGCTTTTCTTTCCAGAATGGCTAATTTTAAGCCCTTACAGCTATTTATGCTTGCCTTGCAATTACTTTTTTTTTTTTTTCCTAACATTCTTGTTACAGCTGGAGATTAGGTAAATGCAGAGATGGGAATATGGAAATATCAAGTAAAACATCGAAAGTAGGTAAAAGTAAGCATGACAGGACAAAAAATAGTGCTTCTTGTTAATATGTGTTATAGATAAACTCACAGCCTGATTATATTCCCTTTTCTGCTAGCCCTGTACTGCCTACTGTTCATTTACAAAAATTATTTATGATTAATGTAGCCTTGCTAACACTCCTTGCAGACCCTAAGCAACCTGGCTGTCAGCCTCTCCTTGGACTTTCCTTCCCTATCAAAGGAAAATCACTGTCAAGAACTTTGCAGAAGCACCTGTTCTGGAAGTTCAGATTATTTGGTAAAGACCCTGCTCAGGCTTGCTTAGTGCAGGCTAAAATTCCAGGTATAATCACAAGATCTGTTCTCACCCAGGGTCTGAATTATCACGTATGTTTTTAATGATAGCTGTTCACAAAGGTAGAGATTATATCCTGGCTGTTGAGCACTTTTAAGTGTGGAAACCAAGAATGTCTTCCATATATGCTGCAGCTGCCTTTAAACCTCAAGACCTTGCCCAGAGTGATCAGGGTTAAGATTTGTGTTTGACTCCAAATTCTTGTTAGAAACCAGTATAAAGTTCAACTGTGATATTTTACAACAGGATGTAATTTCAGTCTGCCTTGATGGGACAGCTAGAAAGTAAAGGAAATTCTTTATAAATTCTGCTTGTGGGCGTGGAGGTCCTCTGGGGGGAGTTCTCCTTGAATTTCCATGCTTCATACCTCCAGGGGAAACATGACTCAAAGATGTGTTACAGCGTTCAAGTGTATGTTCTTAATCTGGAGGCCAAATCAGCTTCCTGACCAAGCCTTCCTGAGCTGCTCTGACCATTTGAGTTGTTCATTTTCAAGGTACCACTTCAAGGTACCCAGGTACCACTTCAGAATAGGTACGAGATCCTGGATCTAGAGTGTCAGCCAGACGATTCAGAAGAAAATGATCTGCCCAGTGGGCCTCCTAATTATGCTTCACCTAATTATGCTTCATCTATGGGACGGATCACCACCTCTAAGATTAACGAGAAAAAGAAGGGTAGTTGTGGTGGGTGACTCCCTTCTGAGGGGAACAGAGGGCCCCATATGTCGACCAGACCCATCCCACAGGGAGGTCTGCTGCCTCCCTGGGTCCCGGGCATGGGATTTCACTGAGAGACTCCCTGGGCTGATTCAGCTCTCTGATTATTACCCACTGCTGATAGTCCAGGCTGGCAGTGATGAAATTGAAAAGAGGAGTGTCAGGGCAATTAAAAGGGACTTTAGGGCACTGGGTCAAGTGATTCATAGGGCAGCAGCACAGGTGGTCTTTTCCTCAGTCCCTTTCATGGCAGATAAAAATGGTGAAAGGAATGGAAGAGCCCACAGTATCAACAAGTGGCTCAA
>WAAE01001988.1:0-48858 GCA_013400495.1 Nicator chloris | reverse complement strand
AAGGAAGGAAGGAAGGAAGGTGATTTGGAAGCTAGATATATGCTGACTTATATGGAAAGACTAAAATAAATTTTAAAAGTTTAGGCAAAGACTTGTCCAAGCAAGAAGGCTACAGAAGATACCTCTGTTTCAAAACAGGCTAAAATTGAGCGAAGAGGGAGCTGGCTGTAGTACTTCAAGGTGGGTAAGGATGATTGGATGACATTCAGGAAACAAAACCACATGCTTAGTATAAAAAAATAAACTTGCCTGCAGTATAGAATTCTGTCCTTAATACACTGTATTAGTGGTAGTTTACTGTACCTTGTTAAAGAAAGTACTTCAGAATTCATAGTAAGTTCCCTGTGCTACAATCAGCTAAATGAACTGGTGAAGACATTACTCTAATACATGCTTATGTTTCTGTCATGCCTGAGAAGAGTCTCAAATATCACAATGGCAGGTGGATGTATGTGAATCTGTCTGTACAAAGGGCAACTATTATTTTTTCCTGACTGCTTCTTGTAACTTTGGGAATCTCATTCCCTTAGCTCATGGCTGTAAACACTTACAGATTTTGTGCAGTTTCTTGCTATTACTTCAGTCCAAGAACTCTCACTAGGGTCCAATCTTTATACACCTTGGAAGTTCTGTATCTATCTGTCAGTCCACCATGGTGATAGATGAAAAGGAAAAAGGGATGTGGTAACTGAGTGTTTTTAAGGAATGCATTCTTAATTTTTTCTTTCTCTTGTTTTTGTGATGTCACAGCCAAGAATCACAAGATCCTCTGCAATTATATGTAGAACATATAATTGTAGTCTGTTTTGGCACTCTTTTTCCAATAAAATTAAAGTCTGGATCAAAAGACCTCAGCTTTCTTTGGGCAAATTTGCATGCTTAAAAATATGCTAGCTTTCATGATTTAGTGCAATAGTGAAGCATGATGCATGTCATCACCAGCTAACCATGGAAAGTTAATGTCACTGGGCTGAACTATTTTAGTATCTTTTATGGGTAACATAATGTATTTTACATTACAAAGTCTGTTATAATTATCAGCTCAATGTTTTAAAAGGTTTGAGGTCTACTCCATTAGGTTTATTATTTCTGAATGTATCTGGAAGAACTTCAGTTCTAGAAAAAAGAGTCAAACTCCTGCTATGGCACTGGAGCAAAAGTCTGCCTACTCCAGCATATTGTTTCTTATTGTGGCAAACACACATTGCTGAAGAAAGACATTAAATTCTGTTCAAACATGAGCTCTTCAATATTTTTTCCCAAACTCCACTGATTTGTGGCTGAGGGATTTTTGAATCAGAGCTTAAAAATCTTCTTAAAAAGTACTATGAACATGAATACTGTTAGCCAATCTTTTCACTTGAAAGTTTTTACAATTAAAAGATTCTGCATTGAAATATGCTTCTGTTTCAATCTGAAGTTTGAAAACAAGATCATGCATCCTTAATATTTTGAAGGTTTTAAAAACAAAATAAAATAGTTACAAGTTTACACCATTCCTTTTCATTTTCTAGCTCTGAAGGATTTCAATCACAGGATGTCAAAAGAATGGGAAAAATGGAAGTGAAGCAGTGGTCTTAGTCTGTTCATATGCTGTGGCCAAACAGAGAGAGAGATATAAAAATAAAGGGGACAAAATTCTAAAATGTCTAAATTTGTAGGTATTGAAAATAAGAAGAAACAGAAAACATTTGGGGTTTTTAGATCTATTTTTGATCTGTCTTTCCATACAATACAATTAACAGGTGACAACAAAAAGTATTTGAACATTTTTCTGGGAGAAATTCTATTTTTAACCAATTGTAGTTATAACTTTCTCTGGCCATCTGAATATGTTTATTAAAATATTTATTAAGAAATTCAAAAATTCCTGCCTTTAAAATTCAATAGATAATATAATGCTAAATACACTAATTTTAGATTTCCATATATCTGTAATACACTTCAGAACAATTGCATATGCTTGGTGTTATTGAATAAACTGTTGGCAATGCACTTGCACAATACACATCCTGCAAAGTCCCTCAGGAAAATTTCTTGGATGGTTTCTTTGTTTCATTAGGGCCTCCCTGTGCCATATTCAGAACAAAAATGCCCTATAGTGCATAAAATGGCTTTCTGAAGCTCCTTCCCTTCTCTGGGTGCAGATGCCCTCTACAGAAAATGGGGCATGGACATGGAACATTTTGAAGGGAATAGTACTTTGAGAGTGAACCATATATATCTGCAATTCATTTCATGGATATTGAGGGCAGCAGAAACTGACTGAGACTGCTCTGACTCACATCTGGGACTGAGCAGTTGCAGCCTACAGCACAGACCAAGACTCTCAGTCTCCATATTCTATTTTCTACAGTTCATACCCACAAAAGGGCAAAAGGAAGAGCAAGGAAAAAGAAGTAATCAGAAAAAACAGCTTCCAGTTGTGTATAACCTCAAGGCATTATGGACACACAGATACAGAGGTTCCCCTAAGTGGAAGAAATGTTTTGCTGGGAACACAGAAGAGTGGGGAAAAGATGGCAGCATCACAGCCTGCAATGGAGGTGATTCAAGATAACATATCAAAGGTGTTCTTGCTGATGATTTACTGCTTGGAGAGATTTATGACATCAAATTAGATCCAGGCTGGCAAGAGTTCTCTCTTTTATGACTAGGTTAAAGTATTCTGAAGTTTGGGATGCTAATACCAAGTATATAAACATGACACTTGAAAATTAATGTGCTTCTGGGGAAAATGGCTGGGAAACAGTTGTTAAGATAGTTAAATCATCTTTAGGTCATACTGAAAATAAAATGCACTGAAGTTTTCAATGCTGTAGATGCTTTATTGTTTTTCATATAGATGCTGCTGATGGTAGTTGTTTACCATAACTGACAACTGATCACATTGGGCATGGAGGTCGTGGCTGCATTTAAGCTGGACTAAATAATACTAAGCCATGAGCGCTTTCTTGAATGGAAATCAGTTTCAGTATTTAATAGTAATTGTAAGGAGAAAAATAAAGTTTTTAATATTTGCAAAAATATGGGGCATTACTTGTTATGTTTATATATTCCTATTCAAATGAATGGGAGCTGCATAATACCTTAGCATTTTTGAGGCTCCATGAAAAACTTTTTTTTTCTTCTTTTTTCTTTTTTTAAATTTACCATATTTCAGTGACAGAAAAGAAGTTTTCTCCCTTTTTTGTACTTGCAGTATTTTATTTATTCCTTTCAGTCAACATGTTCTTTCTGACTTGCTTAGAAAAACTGCTAACTCATGCACCTCTACAGAACTGCTGCAACCCAGGAAACACAGTCAGGCAAGGTGCAGGGGAACCAAAAAAGGGCAGGATAAATTCATTTGTTCTTCATTTGTGTTTTTGACTGAAACTCAAAAAAATATTAAGAGGATCATAATTTATTGCTTACATATAGTAGCGGTAGATTTTGTGCATGCCATGACAGTGAAATCTCTAGTCAGTTGGCATTCTGTCCATCATTTAGTATCAGTTTGAAAAATGCCTTCACTTTGCCAATCTCATGTTGCCAAATCACAGTTCAGAGCTGCATGGGAACAAAGGCAAACTCAATTGCTGGAAAAATATAAGAGAAAAAAGACTGGCCTCAGACAAGATTTAATTTAATGCTGCTAGGACATCTACTGCTGACTAGATCTGTTTCAAAATTCTATATTCTTACTCTTCCTTCAGGAAATAGTATTTTAGCATACCTTGAATCCAGTGGAGCCACCCAATGGTAAACTAACTATATAATGACGGAACATTGCTTATTTATATATTTGCCCTGGATAGTGTGTGTGTATTTTTAAAAAGTGTTGGCCAGTGTCAAAAATGAGCCTGTGTAAGTAGAGAGGGAAAACATATTTGAAAAGCTATCACAAAAGACTAGGACCAGCATCTCAATATGTGCATGAGACAGATGATGTTGTAAAGTTTAGAAATCCACAGGTAATGTGACACTCTGCAGAAGTTTTTAATGGGAGTAGAAGCCCCGTAGAAATGTTTTCACCTGATTACAAAATTACTTATGTTGCAGGCTCAGAGTTAAATAGTTTCCCAATTACAATAGGACGAAGTAATTCCCAGGTTTTATTGTTGTCACTGACACTGGCAATACTAAGTGTGAAGGCTACAATAATCATTTTGTTACCTCAAATATTTTTCAGGTTTCTCAAAAGAATTTTAACTCATTTCTTCCTCAGTTTAAGTCCTTTGTTTTCTTCCAGTTAATTGATAATAGGCAAATGAATAATCCATCAGCATGTGAATTCAGATTCTGTGTGATGATGACTTGTTTCATTCAGAAAAAAACCCAACACTTTAGCAAATGCTAACCTTGTTGTGGTTCCAGGCATTTCATTCATTGTAAGTAACTAAATTCTCAAGTCAGGGCACTTTGTAGGGCTTCTAACTATTTCCTTGTTACAGAGATATTCTTGTCCTCAATATTCACAGTTGGTGTCTCGACAAGGTAAACATATACTGTTTGCAGACTCCTGATAAGTAGAACAGCACTCCTCAAAAAATGAAGGCTCTAGATATAATATCAAAATATCTCTCTTGGGAATAGGGAAAAAATACAATTAGCCATTTTCGTTATATACTAAGTTTTTCTACTCGGTCTATAAGGAAAACATGATATTTATGCTCATTAAATCTCAAGTCTTACCTTGCCAAATGTAAACTTAAAGAACTTTATTAATTGTTCAGACAATGCCTTTAATAGTGAAACATGAATGGGGAGAATGCATCCCATAATTACTTTTTGATGATAGCTTCTTCTTGGAACAAAAAAAGAAGTGCTGTAATTATTTAATCTAAAAATAAAATTAATTTATAGAAAGCAATTCTGAATGTGTAAAAAGGTCAAATGCTGAGCTTCAAAATAAAAGAGAGCTAAATTTGTCAAGGCATGTGTTAACTGTATGTTACAGAGGTCTTTAGTTGGATGGGGAAGAGAACTAGTTTTTCATTCAATTAATTAAAAAATAACCTTACGTCAAAGCTTGGACTAGATTTGAACAAATCATATTTTTTTCATTTAAATTATATTTGCTAAAGGCTGAGACTTTTTAAAGCTGAGATGCCAAGCGAATTTTGATAGGAGTATTTTTAGTTTGTTAAGTCTACAACTGACTTTCTGCATCTCAGTGGTTGCCTTGTTTACCTGCAATAATAAAACATTGCTGGTTCTGGAAATCTAACCTCTCATATTTATACACTCAGGCTTGTTTATATTTTTGGATTAGTACAAAACCACTTTGTCATGGATCTATGCTGCCTCTCTGTAAATGAGCACGAGCCCATGTATATAACTCCATCCTGTGGGGAAGAGAGGAGATTCATAGGAGAAAGCCTTTGCATGTGACATTCTTAGGCTATAACCTCAGCCATTACATAGATTCCTTTTTTTTTTAACTAACCGTTTCCTCTCTGGCAGTGACATTTGCCCACCTGAAACTGGTCATGATGTGTAATATGGAAATGTTTTTTTTGTGTTAAGTTGTGTTGGACTGTTGCACATGCTGTCAGATAGCATTGGTAATCAATGAGGCATTCACACTCTGTAAATTTTAAGTTAATCAGAACTTTTCATTTTATTTAAAATTCATCAGCTATGTTGGCTTCTTTTGTTTCCTATACAGGTTGCTCCTTATCGACCTGCTGTAGCTATTTTCATTTCTTTTGCATATGAGATTGCTTTGACTGTGTTGATATGATGAGACCGGCTATTTTTATAGGAACAGAATATTTTTTTTCTTTTTTCTTTTTGCATAAGAATGTTATATAAAACACCTGCCAGCCTAAGAATCCCGGAGATGCATTACGTGGAGCTGAAGTAAAAGTCTGCCTTTGTTGCAACGGGCAGAAATTATTTTGGGTGCAATGCTAAGTGCATTATAGAATATATTACTTTGCTTATGAGATAGTCTTTGTAAAATCACAATAATGTGAAAATGGGTAAAAACATTATTTTTCAACAGCTTAAATGACTTGTTTACTGTTTCTTTTTGAAACGTTAACATCTTTGAGCATTTTCCATTTTTGATGAGGCAGTTTTTATCATGTTCATTTTTGCTAAAGTAACATTTCTCCAACCTGAGATACAGTTCCTATTACAGTGACGATAAACTTAATTATAGAAAGGGAATAACTCTGCTGGGTCAGAACAAATTTAAAATTACAAAAGCTGCTTGACTAAATTTCAATGCTGATTCTACAAACAGCTCCATATGTTACATTCCTGTTCCTAGCCGAGTCCCAGGAAGGGAGCCGTACTCCAAACTGGGTGCTGTCTATACAGAGACAGAAAGAAAATCAGCGCTGTACTAGCGTTTGTATTAACAGAAATATTTCTACTTGCCTGTTATTCAGTGTAAGAGTAACAAAAATATAGATCCTTGGGATAATGCAGTGCTTATTCCTCAACATCTTAAGATAATTTTAATTTATGAAAACAGGTAGTGAATAAAAAAGGATTACAGGTTCTGTTCTTTTAAATAAACCATCCTGCATTTTTCCTCTGGAAGGCACGGATTCTTTTCAAGCAGAGTTAGTGCTGAATTCTTTTAACCCATTCATGTTCCTCACTAGTTTCTCACTTTGATTTCTGGACTCGTCTAGGATCCTGGTTAAAGTTATTCACTAGATTGCATCTCTTAGATCACCCCATTTTATTAATGATGATGTTCCTTTTTGCTACTTTGGTATCCAATATATATCTACAACTTCCATGGCTCTCTGATACTCTCCTGGACAAAGTAGCCCTACAGCTGCTAAATAGCTTCTGTGGTAATGTATAGAGCATCCTGGAGATGTCTAATGCTTCTCTTTAACCCACCATAAAGAGCAGCCTCTAGACAGTGTAGCAAATCTATTTAGTGTTAATGTTTCACAGTAATCATCAGATTTATGAAGTCAGCTGAATCAGGTTTTTTTTAGTATCATCATTTCTCATAGGACAGCTTCAAAACTTACATTTTGAACAAGCTGAGTGCTACAAACTTGTGCAGGCTTTTTTCCGGCCCTTTTTTCGTTTTTACCTAAATCCTTTGTAAGGAGAATTGGGATTTATGTGTTTATCTTGCTTTAGAGAATTAAAAAGTTGATATCATTTGGCCAGGGGATAGATCTAATGAGAGATAAAAAAAGTATTCTAAGGTAAAATTGCTTGTGAATGGGGTCATATCTGTACTGCTTGGAGTCAGCCCCATTTGCTTAGCAGCATGTAGAAAGTCTGACTAGCACTGGTATACATGATTATTTTCTAAGCTGTGTATATGTAAGCCTGAACTATGCACAAACACTATAAATGTCTACTGCTGCATGTACAGCACTACAGATACGGTAAAAAAAAGACCAATTAGATACATTACAGAGTCAGAAACCTGAACTTTTTCCAGCAGCTGTAGTTTTATGGGGAGGCTGTCATGTGCCCCAGGGGATAAAGGAATACTTTCCTCTCTCCTTGTGCAAGGGGCACAATGGGCAGCTTTTGATAGCTTGGTTTCCTCATTGAGAGGCATTAACATTTTCAGTTCTCCTCTCACAGCATGAGAGATCCACTGGTAGCATTCTCTCTTGCACTAAGAGAAGAAATTACCTCCCTACCAGTTTTTCAGGTGCATGAGGCAAATGCCTAGTGCTTCAGCTATACTGTTATAGGCATTGCTCTACTTGCTGTGCGAGGTGACTGTGCAACAGAATGAATTACTGCTGTTTGCTAGAGTGACTGAGCACTCTGTTGAAGGTAACAGGATGACTTTTGTTCATATGCTTTCAGGAAAAACTCCTTAAACCATTCTAATGGACTTTCTTTCATTACGTAGCTAGCTACATTTTAGGACCTGAGAAAAGCAATCTGAGATGAAATGCATGAGGTCACACTGGAATTTTTTTCTGCTTTCTTGACTGATGGGAGAATAATGGTTTTGTTTATCTTTTGTCCTAGCAGCTGGTAATTCCTATTGTCCTTTCATCTCTAGGTTGTTTTTTCCTTCTGCAGGACAGATTGGAAGCACAGACCTAATCTTCTGCTACTTTATATCCCATGCAGCCACTTATAGGTGTGTGTATTGTTCACCTTACCAAAATGACAATGCTTCACAGAGACATAAATTAGAAGATACAAGCAGTGAAAGCAATTTAAAGAGCAAGGCAGGAGATAATCAAGTCCCAAGGAGACAAAGAAACCATGTTTAAGTCTTACACCATCTGGACACAACTTTTTCTGAGTGCTTATGAGTTTAAAATATGTGGAGGTGCTGAGGCATCTGAAGGTTCAGCGACATATGCCATTTTTATGCAATGAGCAGCTGAGTCCCAGATCAGAGATTTACTAGCTGTTAAAAGGAGACACTCCTTAAAAGACTGCAGCAGACAAATTAAGCTTCTTAGTTTTCAGAAGCTGCTTTTATAGAAGTTTTTTGTATTTTCTTCCCCTTCAGCTTGTCCTTTGCATAAAGCTATGCTGGCTTTGGTGTTTGGCTATGTGCAAGACATGGCAAATGCTGCTATGCAAGGACAGTGGCTGTACTGGAAATACAGAGCTCTTTGTTGGACAGAGTTGAGAAAAATCTGGCTGTAATCTTTCAGGCTGAAAAAGACTGAATACAAAGCTTTAAGTCATATAAAAGCAGGCTGCAGAAAGAAAAGGACCCTGAGGAGGGCTTGTAACAGCAATGTCCTTACAGAGTAACCAGTGAATCATCAGATTGACTACATGATGTCATTAAATCCCACCTATTTGGGCCTGTTTATTACTGAAATTGTGTTTTGTGTCTCATCCCTTTCACAGTCGTGCAACACCAGTCACTTAAAAGTTTCTTAATGGGTCTCTTACCTCAGAATACCACCTGAGTATCTTCTCCCCAGCCTTGTTTTTCTGTGCTTTGGTAAAGGATAGCATAATGCCACTTTGTATAAAACATGCCTGCATTGGTAAAAACATTATAAAGATTTTGTTGTGCTGCCATACAGCTGAGCCAAGACATAAGACAGAGACATTACTGCAAACTCTTTACTAAGGCAACTAAAAGACAAAAAAAATTTCACAGCTTGGCTCTTTAAGGATGCTATTGAATTATAGGGAAAACCAGGCTCCTTCATTGCTTTTTTGCCTTTTCTTTTTGCTTGGGAGCTGAACCAAGTCTGCTTAATGAGCTTTGGCATGAAAAATGATCTTTGTTTCTTTCTTTCTATTATTTTCTATAAAAATAGAGCTGAGAGAGCAAGGAAGAATACCTGAAATACAAATGGGTATGTTCAGAGAGAAATGACCAGTTTCCTCAAGATAAAGCAAATGTCAGGGGACAGTGGGGCTGGGGGCTGGAGTGGCAAGGCCCCCTCCTGGGGCTTACAAGGTCTCATAGCCAGGGGTCCCATCACCACAGCCAGCCAGCAGGGCAGGTCCCTGGGGTTTTCTTAACCATGTCACTGATGGGTGAACTGATAGCCAGCAGCTATAGCTGAGAGATGCTTCCAGTCCTTCTTCCTTTTAAAAACCATTTAAATCTGTGATTTTTTTTTAAACATAATCTTTTGCTGTACTGTTTCGCAGGACAAGGAGTCTGTACTCTTGTTGGCCCCTATTCCATTTCCACTCTCATTATGTGAAGGGCTGAAACAGAACTAGTATGGTGAGCCAACCTAGAGCTTCCTGGCTGTCACAGTGATTTTGAAGTATTTTCCCATTTACCTTGGAAATGTTACATACTTCTGCTAAAACATCCATTTGCAGTCTGGGCAGTATTGTGCTATTATTCCAGTGTTATTGATGATAAGAAAGATGTTAGAATTGTGCTCTGAGCTGTGTAATAGACTTTGGTGTATTACACATTTTCTTTCTTTTTGCATACCTGGCCCACAAGATTCCTGCCTCTCCATCCTGTCCTCTGTCCTACACATTTATGGCCATGTCTCTGCTGCAGTGTTTCTGTGGGGCTCAAGCAGGTTTGTGAGGCTCTGCTGAAAACAAGATCTGATCTGATTTGGATTAAAAAGAGGAGTACTTTTGAAATCCACATCATTTCAGTGTAGATCTAGTGATGTGGGATTACAATATCTTCACTGATCTGAGAAGATACTTACTGGCTTAGTAAAAACTTAATCCAATCCTCTACATAATCTGCCCTGAAAAGTTTATTCTCTTAAAAAAAAAAAATTTAAAAGCAGCAAGCAGCAAGCTGATAAGGCTGTTTTCCAAGAAGTAGCAGCCACATGTTCTGTAAGCAATTTCCTGCTGACCGAACTCTTAAGAAGAAATATCTAGGGAAAATGTTTGCATGGTAAAAATTACTTTTAAAAATGAAGAATGAATCAATGAATGTTTTTGCATTTTTAACATAATTTTGAATTTCAAATACTACAGGTTTTAATTCGTTTTTCATTTTTCAAAGTACAGAACATTCACTGAATTGCCACTTATAGATTCTGAGCACAAGTCTTTTTATTTCACTTCCAAATGATGTCAAATTAAAGCAGTTCCAGTTTGATCAAAATAGCATCAGAATTACTGCAGTGTCACTCTTTCTCAGTTGATGCTTCAAGTCAGTCTCCCTGTTCTGCTAGCCTATCCCAGCCTGGAAATGGTCCTGCTGCCTGCAAGTAGCTTGGGCAGGAGCTGAACAATATTCAGCACAAGGATAGCTTTTCTGGTAACTACAAACCCAAATAAATATGGGACCGTGTGAACATACTCTGGGTCAGGAGAACTGCACATGATTAAGGGATAACTTCTCTTTCCATGATCTAGCAATAGGATTGCAAGTTTGCTTTAGTCCCAATCAAATAGCTGGATGGAGTCCTACTCCACATTATACCTTCAGATCAATGGGAAACTTCTTATTTTCTTCATTATCGGAAAAAGAAGGTGAAAGAATGGTTCAGCTTATCAGTGCCTTTCTTTTCCTCCTAGCTGTTGGTTATTAGCTGTCTTTCCTACGAGAAAGAACAGAAGTTTCTCAGGTCAGTGAGGAAAGCATAGATATATTCCCAGATAAGAGGACTGGCAAAACTAGGGAAGAACTAACAATTTTTCTTGGCCAAATGAAATAGAAATTTCACATGCCAATGTCTTTCCCCACTTTTGATTCTGTAATGTTTGAGTAGGCTTGCAAGTAGCTGGCAGAATTTCATTCTATGTCTAAATAGTACCCTACCTATTTAAATAGCTAAATACAACATGAACTCATTTACTTGCAGTAGTCTGAAAAGATGCTTTCCTGGTTCTACTTCACGAAAGTTTACCATATTCGCTAGAAATTTTAGTTTCTTAGACTCTGTTTTCCCCTCACGTTTTAAGAATAAGGCTATCCAAAACACTGCTTAGAAATATATTTTGCCATTCTTTTCTTTTTGGATAAGCGGGATCAAAGACCAAACGTGGCTCGACAGTGGCATCTAGTGGCTCAATACGTACGATGCCCTTGAGAGAGCCTGAGCCTCCACACATTGATTGATGTTTGCTCCACAGATTTGTACCTTGGGAGGTCTCCCTGCGGGCGACTTGAAGGCTTCATCCATCCAGAACAGAGGAGGAATATATCTAGCAGTTTACACGGGAAAAGATGCTGTTCTGGGGGAAGACGTCCATGCTTTTAGTTCAGCTGCTAAGAAAGATTTGCTCTTTGCACATCTGAAAAGATTTCCCCTGTAATGAAACCATAAAGGGAGATTGGTATCTTCTGAGAAAGTATTTAAGCTAGTCTACATAGCAAATCAAACGACATGAGCATAAGGTCTATGAATTTTTGCTGGAAAACTGCAGAAGAATGTCCCAGCAGAGCAAGCAAGAACTATTTAACCACCTGGGTACTTAAAAAGAAAAAGAGGAAAAGATAATTTTTTTTTTCCTGTTTCTTGATAGCTTCACTTTACTTATGTTTGTACTACTGTCCTTGGGTGTGTCCACTACATTGCAGAACTCCAGCCTACTGTCATGAAGATGTGGATCATCACCTTGATTCATGATCTGGGTCATGAGATGTACCTTCCCAGTCACAAGAAACTGAGGCATATCCTATGGGCAGCCATGATTATCTATAGGGATGTTATCTATAAGTAATCCATGGCTGCCTAGCACTGAAGAGTTTAGAATGAATGTAAGGATAGGAGCTGGCTTGATTCTTGAGAGCAAACTTTTACAAAGACAAGATACAACTACGAGTGCAGTGAGATAACACAACTATTGTATTACTTAGACTCCCATTTTTGGAGGTCTTAGTCCCAGGGCATGGAGCCAGGTAGTTGAATTTACTGTTCATTTGGGAAGGCAAGCAGGAGAGAGTTGAGTGTTTTTTTGTAGTATTGTTGTTCAATCCATGCTGTCCCACAGGCTGTATTACTGATCTTTTGGGCTACAGTACTACTAAAACACCCCTTTGTACCTGCAGTGTTGTACTGGATGTTCATACTGCATAATCAATGCTAGAAGAGGAGACAGAAACCTATGTCATACCTGGAAATAAACAAAATTAAAACTAATCAGAAACAATTACACCAAACTTGGGATTACTTTATTAAAACTTAGAAATCACTACGGTGTATGAAATTCATCAAATCTTGTGCATACTCTTTGTGAAACTAGAACAAAGGATATAAATTATAATTTCCATTTATGCTCATTACAATGGCAGTTCATAGAAATGCTGCTGCTTAACTTCTGCTATCAGAATCCTTAGCAGAAACTCAAACAGTTATATCAAAGTTGCTAGACTTACTGTTGAAAACTATTAATCAAAAATTGCCTTAAGGGTGTTAACTGGAAAAAAAATTCTGTATATTTTCTGATATTCTGTCTGAAATACAATGTATGTTTGTATGATCTATTTACAGTGGGCCTAAATGATAGATAGATAGGTTGGAGTTACCTGTGAGAAGAAAAATGAACGTTTTCAGTTTATGTATTCTTTTTCCCCTGCAGTTTGGCACGTGTTGGACCTCTCAGAATGAGTCCAGATGAGGGCCATGAAGACAATCAGAGGCCTGGGGCACCCCTCCTATGAACACAAGCTGAGAGAGTTTGGGCTGTTCAGCCTGGAGAGGAGAAAGCTCCAAGAAGCCCTTATAGTAGCCTTGCAGTACCTGAAGAGGCCTATGAGAAAGATGGAAAGTGATTATCAGGGCATGATAGGACAAAGTCTAATGGTTTCAAACTAAAAGAGAGTAGGTTTAGATTAGGTATTAGGAAGACATGTTTCACTGTGAGGGTGGTGAGGCACTGGAACAGGTCACTCAGAAAAGCTGTGAATGTCCCATCCCTGGAAGTGTTTGGTCAAGGCCAGGCTGGATTAGAGTTGATCTGGTCTAGTGGAAGGTGTCCCTGCATATGGCAGGGGGCAGCAATGAGATGATGTTTAAGGTCTCTTTCAACCCAAACTATCCTATGATTCTATGTGTTCTAAAAATTGTGTAAAAAGGAGGCTCTAATCACCCCTTTTATAGTTTTACTTGTATCTTCATTTGCACTTTCATCATACACAAAAACAAAACTGAATCTCAAATTTTAGGTATTTAAATATTTACTGTTTCTTATACAACCTTTCATTCATAGGTTTCAACTCACTTTAGAGAGTCCTATTTGCATTTCAACTTCTATTTCCCCCCAGTGCCTAAAAGGAGCCTGCAAGAAAGAAGGAGAGAGGCTATTTACAAGAGCATGTAGTCACAGGACGAGGGGGAACGGCTTCAATCTGAGACAATAGGAAGAAATAATTTATGGGAGTGTGAAGAGGCCCTGGCACAGGCTGCCCAGAGGAGCTGTGGATGTCCCATCGCTGGAAGTGTTCAAGACCAGGTTGGATGGGGCTCTGAGCAATCTGGTCTAGTGGAAGGTGTCCCTGCCCATGACAGGAGATTGGAATGAGTTGACCTTTATGGTTCCTTCCAACCTTGGCCGCTCCATTTCCGTTTTGCTGGGGAGTCAATGATCACAAACAGCTTCATAAAAGGACAATTTAAAACAGAAAAGTTCCTGTTTTCAGCAGTTCCAGTAGAGGTGCTTATTTAGATTGTACATGGAGACAGACCATGATGGGAGCGAAGAGGGATGAATATTCTTCGCACTGCCTGATGCAATATTTAGCAAGCCACTGGCACAGCTGAAACTAGGTCAAGAGAAATGCCTCAAGTTCTGAGCCTGGACTCCACAAGATCAGCTTGCAAAGAAAACTGCGGTGCCACAGTTTTTGTTGCAGAATTGCCTGCTAACTGAACAACCCTGTGGTGTCATCTGAATGTCCAAGACTTTTTCGACTGTAGATGGCACTGCAAGGTAAGTGCAATGATGTGTTTGTGGTAGTGTTGGAGATTTTATTCTCTTGAGGTTTTTTTTATCTATCAAATACTCTGATACCAAGAGAGCATTTTATGACTGAAGACCTAAAAAGAAGTAAGGTAAGGCCAGAGGACACCTGTCTGGAGGCGGTGGAAGGCAATGCCATGCTATCTTTGCCAACACACAATTTAATGCAGTGCTAGTGGGAACCAACATCTTCCACAACAGCGGTGAGTTGCTACAGGGATGGACATGAGTGGTGCTTCCAGCTGCTCCTGGCATCCCTGGTCATGCAGCTGGAGCAAGACAATTCACACAGAATCACAGAATCACTAGGTTGGAAGAGACCTTCAAGATCAATGAGTCTAACCCATGCCCTAACACCTCAACTAAACCATGGCACCGAGTGCCACATCCAGTTCCAGCCTCCAGGCATCATTTCAGCTGGGCCATGAACTCCTGCAGAGATCACACTGGCACTCAGAGAGGCAGGCTGCCTCTCGCTGTGCCCAGTGCTGGGAGGCACGTCCTGACCCAAACCTCTGCCCTCTGCCACCCAGCCTGAGCACAGCAGCATCACAGTGCCATCATGGCCACTATACCTGGTGCTCTGTGCCAGAGGGGGTGTCAGATGCCTTGTTCAGGGACAGCACCAACATAGTGGCATCTGGGCATGAAATGGACAGAAAAAAAAAATCAGCTGTATCATAAACAGGATGTTTACCCAGTCTTTACAAAAAATTAAAAAAAAAATCCCATTTTTTCCCATCATTGGAATAAGGCAAGAAAGGTAGTTTCTGTTTCCACAGGTTCAGAAACCAGAAACAGATCCTCTTTTTTTCTTAGTCACCATGATCTTTCCTTTCCCCTGCCTGTGAGACTACCAAAGACCAGCAGTGTTATTTGCCATGGCTGTAGACCCTGAGGTTTGCACTAGAAAGTCTGTATGAAGCCCAAGAGAATGTCCTTGATTCTCTTGTCTTTTCATCCATCTCTCCTCTCCACAGAAGGTTGATGCTCTGAAATAATCCACAGCCTTTGTCCTTCTCTTCAGGAAGATAAGGGTGATACAGGAAAGACATACCACAAATTTGAATTTTTTTGCTGCACTTGTACAATAAACTTGCCCCGGAATAATAAAAAAAAAGCTCAACAACCACTTTTTTTAAAATCATGCTCTTCTGCAAAATATTTCACATCACAACAGATCACTACAATAACTTTACATGCACTGCAGTCTCCAATTTTATTGAAGATTACCTTCTAGTAACTGTCCCTTTACCAGATCCCACAAAAGTTATTTTAGTACCTGTGGTATGCCAATATAATTTTTGTTTCATGTATGTTAGGCTTTTACAAAACATTTACAGGATTTTACAAAACATTTTTTAAAAATATGGGAGTTCTGAACAAATGTGGGACAATGCATTGTCACCACACACACCTCATATCACTGACAAGAAACTCTCCTTTCTGTGTATCTGGACTACCACAATAACAGAAAATCTGCCTTGGGCATCAGAGGCTCCCAAGGTCTAATGAGACAAGATGGAAATTTTGCAAGCTAAAGAGGAGATGTTGGAGTTTCTGACATGGCACAGCTACATGGAAGCATTCCTAGTCATGCAAAGTGAAGAACTTGCTCTGCTGGAGCCATGGTTTGCAGAGAGAAAGCTCCTGGATGCCACCACATCTCTATTTCCTACTTCACATGGGAACTCTCAAGTACCTTGATCAGTTTGGGAAGCCCATATCCATCACCACTGTCATTTCCATGCTGTTTCATCTTTGGACTTCACACTTTTCTTAGATTGTTAAGTATTAGGAATTAAATGACCCTGTCTGTTTGAGTAAGAGGATAAGCTTTGTTAAAGCAAGATGCACATAGTTTTAATAAATTTGGAGACTTTTTTTTGCAAGCTTTCACTTCTAAGAGGTGTTACATTGGATTTTGCTTTATTAGTTCTGTAATACAAATTTTCTACCATTTTATAATCTTTGTTTTTCAAGTTCATTAAAGAGAAGGATCATGAGAAACTTTTTTTAGTAGCAGAAGTTAAGTCTGGAGCTGATTAATCTTTTCTTCAGCAGAGTATTACTGCTGCCAATAACAGTTATTACTCAAGGCTCCAGAGGACACTGGTAATAATTAGACCAGCTAAGGCACATAAATATATATGTGAAGGCAGAAATCTGTCATTTGACATATTGTACAGCTGAAAAGGAAAAAAAATTATTTTAGTTTTTGATATATGGACTGAACTTTTTGATTACTGACTTCAAAAATAATCACCCTTTTTTTTTTTTCCAACAGTCAGGATCAATTTCAGATAGAATAAAGCATGAAGTTCTTTTTCTTCCTTACTGTCACTTACATCTTCCCCTCTAATTCCTCCAGTAGCCTAAGTCTGGTGCAGACTACACTGGATGGATGGGTAAGATTATTAAGTCACCAGAAAGCTGCCTAATGGGGTAACGTCCTCCCTATAGCCTGGATTTATCCCCCCTAACCTTAAATGAGTACACACATTTGGAGCACAGTCAATCTGTAATTCTTCAATAGTCAAGGAACTGAGAAGCATATTAAGACAAAAATACACTCTGTAGTCTAGTTAAGTTGCTCAAAATTGATGTTCCTCCTCAAATTCTGAAGATGGCTAAGTAGACTGGTTTTCTTTTTTAAGTCTCTCTTCCGTTCTTTTTTATGGATCAAAGTCTGGAGCTTCTGTAAAAAGCAACAGCAGCAGTTAGAGACATATTTTTTCCTATAATTACATGTTTATTTCTGGTAATTCGGATCTTTTCATCACAGACTGAAAAAAGCCAGATGAACAGTTCTTTATTGACAGACACATGCTACGTGTGTCAAGAACTTACAAATCTGGCTGTTGGACTACCCAATTAAAAATACTCTTCAGTGACTTGTTGCTGGCTTTTCATCTCCACATCCTGTAATGTTTTCCAAAATACTTAAAATAGTATATTTTTATGCAACAGTGTTGTAATTTTCCACAGTAAAAAAACCCAAACCAAAACAAGTAATTTAAACAGAGGCTCCAGTTACCCTGTTTGAGCAACTTTTGTTTTACAATATTACTTTAGCACCTCAACACAGCACTGCAAAGCAAGCTGTAGCATTCTGGTTCTGTGAATGGTGTTCATTAGTTTGCTGCTGCTTTTGCAGAGGCAGTACAAGATAGAAGGAATTTTTATTACTGACCTGTAAACTGGGGTCAGTTAGAAAAACCTAAACAATAAACAACAGGCAAAGCAGCTAATATCTTATTTTTCCATTAATATATTAAAAGTCCTGCAAAGAGGATAGAACTCTTGCATAGAAAACCATTGCTAAAAGCCTTTGGTTATTCTGTCAAAGTTTTGTCTGACTTGGACTCTATCAGGTCCTATTCATGACCCTGTTATTTTCCCACTTTTCTGTGTCTATTGCTGCAGTTTTCTATTCTTTACAGTACTATTTATTATGAAAGACCTGAGGGGCAGTCCAGCTTCCAGAAATCACCTTTTCATATAGAATCTTAGACATTATTCTACTTTAAGCCTCCTCATCTTTCCACCATGCTCTTTGCTGCCCCAAAGTCTGTCCAGGCTATTCACTTGAGTTTGTTATTATGCAACAAAGCATTGCTTACAGCTGACTTCAGCTGTATTTGGACCTCCTTATCTCCCCAGATGGTCATCTCTGTTCTTAGGCTAGCTGGCAGCAGACTTGGAGCAAGGCTGCCTCCAACCTTGTTTGTGACTGAAGCACTAAGGAACTATCACTGGGAAAATAATGCATAAATAAATTTCACGTAGCTTGCAGGTTAAGTTACAATGGTGAATGGCTGTTGGCAAACTAACCCTTTATAAAGAGAAAATCAGAGAGCAGATTGTATAGCTTACATTAACTGAGCCAGATGGCACAGGTAAAAATGCTTGAGATTCACCTAAACACAATTCACACTGAATCTTTCTCAAATTGAATTGCTGCTGAAGATCATGCATAACTTGTTTTTCAACTGTTTTGTGGTTTTAAATATAGCTAGGTTCTTTTAAGGTCATGATGCTCACACCACATGGGATAACACTGTGGCTTTAAAAAACACATAGGAACTCTGGCCATTACGTTAATATCAATACATCATTAATGTATTTCTTGCAGAAAATACATCAATTTCGTGGGGTTTTTTTTAGTTTGTTTTTTTTTTTTAAGGTGATATGTATTTGTTTTACTCTGAATTTTAAGTTGGTTACTGCTTGTCTTGGGTTCAGCTTCCTGCCCTTAAACAGTACACCCTAATCCTGTTCCAGATTAATTTGTAATCTGTGCCACCTATTGCATCATCCAAGACATCCACTAAAAAGAACTGAGCCCTCAGGGAGTGACCCGTACAAGAGCAGGTGTGCAAATCCTTGTACACACACCAGGTTTGCTTACGAGACTGTGCCGAGATAGTGTTAAAAGCCTCACAAAAAATCCAGCTGTATCTGATGTATTAGACCACTTGCTCTGTCGGAGAGAGAAACTTGCTGTGGCGTAACACAGTCTGAATCGGGAGAGCCTTCTTCGTGCTTTCTCCCCATTGCTTTAAGGGGAGCTATAGGCTGGTATTTAACTATTTGCCTTTGAGCACTCCAGGAGAGAGGCATTACCTTGCCAGGAACCCAGCCCCCTCCTTCGCAGCAAGACACGGTGCTTCTCCCGCCAAGACTGCCAGAAGTCTCGGTCCCCCCCCCCTCCCCAGAAGGAGTCCCCCTCCCTCAGGCCCCTTCCCTGCTCTCTCGTCATCTCCAGCCCCTTCTCCAGCCCGGCACAAGGAGGGGTATCCCCAACCCACGCCCCCGGCCGCCATCTTGGTTTAACCCCTGCACCACCCCGGCCGCCCCACCCCAGGCCCCGCCCCAGGCCCCGCCCCCTCGTCCTCCTGACCCCGCCTGTCAGTCAATCCGGGCTCGGCCGAGAGAGGCGGGCCCGAGGTGGCAGCCGCAGCCAATCGGCGCGCGAGGTGCGGCGGCGCCGCGGCCAATCGGCGTTTCGCTTCTTCGTGGGTGCGGCGGCTGCTGTCGGTGCGCCCTGCTGAGAACCGCAGGCCCCGCCTGTCGCTGTCGCCGGCGGAGCTGTCGCGGTAGCAGCTGTCGCGGTAGCAGCTGCACCCTTAGCCTGGCCCTGCCCCGGAGTCACTGAGGATGAGCCCCCGCGCTGCCCAGCGCGCGTCCCGCCCTGCCCGCCCGAGTCCATTCATCTAGCGACTGGTGAGGGGCGGGCCGGTGCGTCCGGCGGGCGAGCCGCTCGGGGGACGGGTCCTGTCGGAGGGGTCGGGACGGCGGCGGTGGGCGGCTGAAGGAGCGGGGAAAGTTTCGGGCAAGGCAGCCAGGGAGGGTAAAGAGCAGCCGGCCACGTAGGATGGGAGGTGACCGGCTTCTTGGCTCGGCCGCCTGTGTCAATAAGTCGTGTCTCTTGTCGCTCCTCGGCTACGTGGACGCGTGTAGTGGGAGTCAGAATGGCCCCTTGCCCCTCTGCCTGCCCCTGGCCTCTCTCTGAAGCACTTCAGACCTTCCCCCGCCCTGACACTGGCAGAAGCCTCTTGCCAGGTTTCCTTAGTCGTGGATTCAGGGAAAGCCTGTCGTATTTCTCGTCTTCTTGGTGATACTTGTCTGTTTTTGGTATCAGCTGACAGTGCTGCTGGATTAGAGCACCACCGTAAGCACTGGAGAGCCGAGGTCTCCTAGTTGTTTTAAAAGGATACTTCCATGCAGTGTTCCTAGGCGAAATACAACTCTTTTTTTTTGATTATGTGGTCAGTGTAGTTGTCTGTCTTTGTGGAAACTGGTCACAGTTTGTGGTTTACAAAAAACAGTAATCGCCCACCAACATCTGGTGTGGGTAGTCTACAATAAAACTGTACCAGAAGTTCACAGTTAATTCAAAAACGTCACTTTTTCCCAGGACGGAAAAGTCCTTAATGGATTTATCAGATATAATTTGAAGTGTGGTGAAATTCTAGTGGTCTCTTGTGATTTGTTGTGTTTAACTTCCCTTTGGCATTATCTGTTTCAATAAAGCCTGTAGCAAGATCTTGATGGGTTGTGGAAGTGACTGTAACTGCACTCACTGTACTTTTGTCTGTATAACTTCATGATAAAAAAATAATAATAAATAAAATTAAGCAATATTAAGTTATTAAACATAAGCAGTCCTGAGTATTTCTAGATAAGCCCAGAACAGTATTTCACAGTTTACTGTTTATGTACAATGATTCCCAACTAATAGATGGGCTCTGACGTTTGTAGCTGAATTTAGCTGCCAATGGTACTTTGGTCTTTTTTTGACAGATGTGTCAGCCTTTAATTGGCAGTGGTGCTTAGCTCAGCTAGGAGCAACTGAATTAGGGTTCTTGGATCGCTGAATGTCTCATTCTGATAAGGATTATGCTGTTGTCGCTGTGAAGCAGGAAGTTACAGAAAATCTGGAGAGAGCCTCTAAAGGTTGCTTGTGCTGGGGTGTACCTGTGCCAAGTGGTGNCCCCCCCCCTCCCCAGAAGGAGTCCCCCTCCCTCAGGCCCCTTCCCTGCTCTCTCGTCATCTCCAGCCCCTTCTCCAGCCCGGCACAAGGAGGGGTATCCCCAACCCACGCCCCCGGCCGCCATCTTGGTTTAACCCCTGCACCACCCCGGCCGCCCCACCCCAGGCCCCGCCCCAGGCCCCGCCCCCTCGTCCTCCTGACCCCGCCTGTCAGTCAATCCGGGCTCGGCCGAGAGAGGCGGGCCCGAGGTGGCAGCCGCAGCCAATCGGCGCGCGAGGTGCGGCGGCGCCGCGGCCAATCGGCGTTTCGCTTCTTCGTGGGTGCGGCGGCTGCTGTCGGTGCGCCCTGCTGAGAACCGCAGGCCCCGCCTGTCGCTGTCGCCGGCGGAGCTGTCGCGGTAGCAGCTGTCGCGGTAGCAGCTGCACCCTTAGCCTGGCCCTGCCCCGGAGTCACTGAGGATGAGCCCCCGCGCTGCCCAGCGCGCGTCCCGCCCTGCCCGCCCGAGTCCATTCATCTAGCGACTGGTGAGGGGCGGGCCGGTGCGTCCGGCGGGCGAGCCGCTCGGGGGACGGGTCCTGTCGGAGGGGTCGGGACGGCGGCGGTGGGCGGCTGAAGGAGCGGGGAAAGTTTCGGGCAAGGCAGCCAGGGAGGGTAAAGAGCAGCCGGCCACGTAGGATGGGAGGTGACCGGCTTCTTGGCTCGGCCGCCTGTGTCAATAAGTCGTGTCTCTTGTCGCTCCTCGGCTACGTGGACGCGTGTAGTGGGAGTCAGAATGGCCCCTTGCCCCTCTGCCTGCCCCTGGCCTCTCTCTGAAGCACTTCAGACCTTCCCCCGCCCTGACACTGGCAGAAGCCTCTTGCCAGGTTTCCTTAGTCGTGGATTCAGGGAAAGCCTGTCGTATTTCTCGTCTTCTTGGTGATACTTGTCTGTTTTTGGTATCAGCTGACAGTGCTGCTGGATTAGAGCACCACCGTAAGCACTGGAGAGCCGAGGTCTCCTAGTTGTTTTAAAAGGATACTTCCATGCAGTGTTCCTAGGCGAAATACAACTCTTTTTTTTTGATTATGTGGTCAGTGTAGTTGTCTGTCTTTGTGGAAACTGGTCACAGTTTGTGGTTTACAAAAAACAGTAATCGCCCACCAACATCTGGTGTGGGTAGTCTACAATAAAACTGTACCAGAAGTTCACAGTTAATTCAAAAACGTCACTTTTTCCCAGGACGGAAAAGTCCTTAATGGATTTATCAGATATAATTTGAAGTGTGGTGAAATTCTAGTGGTCTCTTGTGATTTGTTGTGTTTAACTTCCCTTTGGCATTATCTGTTTCAATAAAGCCTGTAGCAAGATCTTGATGGGTTGTGGAAGTGACTGTAACTGCACTCACTGTACTTTTGTCTGTATAACTTCATGATAAAAAAATAATAATAAATAAAATTAAGCAATATTAAGTTATTAAACATAAGCAGTCCTGAGTATTTCTAGATAAGCCCAGAACAGTATTTCACAGTTTACTGTTTATGTACAATGATTCCCAACTAATAGATGGGCTCTGACGTTTGTAGCTGAATTTAGCTGCCAATGGTACTTTGGTCTTTTTTTGACAGATGTGTCAGCCTTTAATTGGCAGTGGTGCTTAGCTCAGCTAGGAGCAACTGAATTAGGGTTCTTGGATCGCTGAATGTCTCATTCTGATAAGGATTATGCTGTTGTCGCTGTGAAGGAGGAAGTTACAGAAAATCTGGAGAGAGCCTCTAAAGGTTGCTTGTGCTGGGGTGTACCTGTGCCAAGTGGTGGCACGGAGGCCCCATCCCTGTAAATGAAGCAGCTTGGATCTGCTGTGGCCCAAGGGACATAGTGGGCATGGAGGAATGTGGTGTCTTTCAGAGCAAGTTGGTTTTTCTTCATAGCTTTACTTCTGGACAGGTCCCATTTATTTATAACTTGAGCAGTTTGCGTGTTGTCTCGCCTGCTGTGAGAGCCCTGTGTGCATTCAGTTTGTCGTTTGAAAATCCTTCCTGGCATATAATCCGAGTCTTTTATGAAATTTGAACGAATGACTGCTTTGCCCACTGTCAGGAGTAAAATGGACTGGAGTTTTGATTTTTCTTCTTTGTGTAACAGATGCCTTATTCAAAGGCTCTGGGTGGTCTGCTGAAGCCACAGCTGACGGAGAAGAGAGATCCAATTTGCTTGTACTCAAGGGTTGTTCCATAAACATTCTTATTCCCAGCGGCTCTTTCCAAGTTTTTCTCTACTTACTTGCTTCTCTTAAAACTTGCTGTCCGAACTAGAAGCAGGACTCTATCTGATATTTTGTGCATTGAGGAGAGCAGAACTCTTGTTTTTTGTGTCTCAATGCTCCTATTACATGGTGAAGAAGAAGCTGCTTTTTTGAAGGTCTCTCTGTGGGAATTTCAGGCTGCTAAACCACTTTTAGCTACTGCATAGCTTAGATTTACCTGTTTTTCATTGTACATTCAATCACTTTTCTCCTCATAAAATAAATTTTGTGTTCAAGGGGTTGGAAAGCGTAGATTTTTGCCCATTCTTCAGCAAATGTACAAGGAATTTCTGAGCAGGTTAAACTATCTGTGGATGTGTAATCTGAGCAGGAATTAATAGTCTAACCATTCTTCAAAGGCTAGGACAATGTGCTACCTATAGCTGTACACCTGAAAGGTGTACTTGCTTTGTTTGTCTAGGAATTCGTCTGTGTTTCCTTGAGGGTATCTTGCTTAATGCCAGCGCTAAGCCTGTTATATTACTACCTTGCCTCAATTTTCTAGTCACTTTTGTTAGATTCTAGACTGTTACTTTAGTACGTATCAGCGAAAGTCATCTTTAGGTGAGAATATATTCAACAGAAAGTCGTGAAACACTGGTAACATGATAGCAAATTCCCATGGCTTTATTTCTGTAAGCCTTTTTTTATTAGCTTACTAATCAAGTGATCTGTGTAGTGAAGTGTGCTTTGGGTACAAATATTTTCAGAATTTCCGTGCTGTTATGGTTACAGGTCTTTTGTGATTATGAAACAAATGCGAATGGACCAACATGGAGAAATGTCAGCATGCTTGTTTAAAAAACAACCGCCTTCCATTCCACACTGGAAATATTTAAGATATTGCAATACCCTTATAAGGATGAACTTGACCTTCCTGAAATGTGTGGCATTGCCAGTCATCTCTCACTTCACTTAGCAACTTTTTATCAAAAGGAAAAGAAAATTAATTTAGTACCCTCAGAAAAGTCATATTGTTTTTACTTATTCTTTTTTAAAGGAAGGATGTTAGGATTGACAAGGAAAGCACTAGGATTGTTTTATATGAAAAATTGAAACCATTACTTAGTTCTGTTTTAGGAGAGCCAAATTAAGGAAGGTAGGTAATTTTTCACCATGTGCATTTTAGATGTGATTGGTATTCAGTAAAATTAATAACACTTAAAAATAATTTAATAAACCCTGACAGAAAAGCAGTGAATGGAATGAAGTTATGTGAGTCTTAAGGTGTTGAGAAATATGTTTTTAGTAAAGCAGCCCAAGGGTGGGTTTCAGGGCCATATGACTAATTTGACAATTGCGTTACTTTAATGCAGTACACATTGAATACGCATTCCCAGCAATCTATCGTTGAGTGGCACTGAATTCTGAGTAGCTGAATCTCTTCTGTATTCTCTTTCACTTCCATGTAAGAACATTGACTGTTTTAAATGAAGAAAGGCACAAGAGCAGCTACCAGCCACTGTCTTGGTACCAGTATCCACATCCATGTCAGCCAGATTTTGGTATCTCTAATACCTGAGTATAGGATAGGTGGGAGTTCCAGTATCAAATCAAGCTGGATGCTAGAAACATGCATTGACACTGCCAAACTTGCGGTGAGGGTTGGTTGTTGTTTTCTTGTACCCCTGAGTTGAGAGCACACAACCTCTGTGGAAATGCTTTCTGGAAAAGGAGAAAATTGGGGATGTGTTGATAGTGAATGTGATACACAGGGAGGTTTCTGGAACTTCACAGTAGGAGGCTTCTGGAACTTCACAGTAGGAGGCTTCTGCCAACTCTGTTTGCTTTTCCCTTTTTCATGTCCGCTGTTTGCAGGAAATGAAATCTATCACTATCATCCTTAGTCATCAAGGTATTTGTAGAATCTTTATTTACTTCATACTCAGGAGAGGTGTGGCAGCTTTGATTTTTGTAGCAACTTCTTGAGAGAAACAGATTTTTGAGACATCCGCAGTAGGTAGAGAGCTGCTTTTTCAGCTGTAGGAGTTCTGCCTCCATAGGGTCAGATGACACATCTGACACACTCCTTCTTGGAGGGTGTCTCACAGCTCTGGTGCAGTGGTGCTTTGCCTTCTTTGAGGGGGAGAGCTGAGTGAGACAGCTCTACCTACCCCCTTGCAGAAGGCAAGGTACCATAAACATTTTCTTGCTACGTAAGAATTGCTTCCAGATTGGTTTCAATCTTTTAATTTTTCTGAGGCTGTGTACGAGTATAATGCTCATGTCTCTGACGAACCCACTTAGAAACCCACTTGCTGCTGAAATAAAATGTCTTTGGGGTACTCTGAGTATTGTTCTAATTCCTTCATTTTTTGTGACTTTTTTCTATGATGTTAATTAGGAATCAGTTTTTAATAATAATTTGAATTGCAAATAATACCTGCTGTATCATAAAAGTGTTAAAAATATTATAGCTTTATTTAGCTTTTTATGTCTTTTAATAATTATAATATTAAGAAGGCACTGATAACATGGATGTAGTTTGTGCTGAGAAGCCTACAGAAATATCTGCAATATTCAACAGGGCACTGTGTCCTAGGTTATCTTAATTTAAAGTTTAAAAAATGCTGGTGCATCCTGTTTTGTGCTTGTTTTAGGTGCTCACTGTTTATCTGGGACTATGTATACTAGAAGTGAGCATTTGACAGCAGAACAGTTTTCACATAGACCTGAGCTTCAATTCACAGTTTGAGAGTTTTAAGGTTTCTCCTAAGGACTTCCTTTGTATAACAGTCAGATCTGATTATCACCCTTTTTCAGACTTTGTTATAATGTGACAGTGTTTGTTATCTGTGTGACAGCCTTCATTGTGGAGAGGTGAAAACTCGATCTGCAGCCTTCCCTCTTGATCTCAAGGTGTATATATCAAAATACTAATATATAATCTAGTTTTGTAACGTTTACAGTAAAGAAAGGCTGGGCTGGAATGACTTACAAAGAAATAATTCAATAGAGTCGGGTTTCACATAGCTGCCGTAAATGTCACCGTGATGGAGTTAGTGTGTGATAGGCAAGCTTGTATTTTTGTTTACTAGCAAACTTTTTTTTTTTTTTTTGTGTTTAATTTGTTATTCACGTTATTTTGGTATTTGATAGGCTGGAGCTCAGATGCCTTCAATAAGTTTTTGTCTGGCCTCTCTGTTCCTTTTTTGTAATGGCACAAGTTGTAGGATTTGCTTTCTTCTGGATCATTTTCTCATGCAATTCAGTGCTTTAGAGAGGTGTGGATCAGCACAAAGGGGACAGCAGGACTGCCTTCTTGGGTGGTGGTGCCATTTCAAACCAGTTTAACAGATTAGTCAGCCTTATTTTATGTCTCCCCTGAGTGATTTTTCTTAATTTTCTTCTTATCTTTACCTTTATTTTTCTGTGTAGCACTGATAGTAATGTTTAAACAATGAGTTATGTTTAGGATGTTCTTTGCAAGGCATAAAATTTTTACTTTGTCTACAACATAGTTCTATTGCCTAGTGTCATATTGGTGAAATGTGATACATTTTTCCTGGAGATGTCAAAATGTCTGGGGGGCTTTTGTAGGTTGTTTGGTTTTTGTGGGAGTGTTTGTTTTTAATTATTTAGAAGGATGTTTGATGCACTGGCAGTCTGAGTGTGCTAATAGTTACCTATCACACTTTGATTCATTGGAGCAACAAGTCAGGCTGTGTTCTTGAAATCAGAGCTTTTTTCCAAACCTGTTACAGTGATTTACTTCTCTTTGTAGTCTGAGGCTTGAGAAGGTCAGCGGACAAAAGTCCACACACATCTATGATACATTCCTTGTGTTACTGCAGAAGTTTGTATGTTGTTTGGAAAATGCCCTATAGAGTGAACTGAAGCTTGCTCTGACAAATTTAAGCTGAACAGCTGTGGTCAGTTCTAGTCTTGGAAAGATTTCTGAGTGCTACCCTTGGTCAAGGATGAGGGACTAAATTGTAGTGAATAAAAATAATTTTTTTTTCTTCATTTGCCTGCTCTTTGAACTTGTTTTGAAGGTATACACTGGACAACTTCTGGTCTATAGATTTGCATTCTTAGTATTGTAACCCATCTGAATGAGGTGGAAGAGTAATTGTTGAAGACTTTGTTATGAGATATTTAAACAAATACTCTGGACTGGAATTTGTCTTGAAAGTTTAGATTCCGTTACTGATGTTTGCTTTAAACTGATTGCTTGCAGCTTTATGGAAATCTTGATTCTTGAAACAGGAGGAGGACTGGGATTTCTCTTTTCCAAGCAAAATCATATTTTTCTGATGTGTCTTTGCAAATAAAGATATTAAGAAAATATGGTATAATTCAGTGGCTTAAAAGCAATGGAAGCTAAACTCAACCCTTTTGATGAGGTTGGGGTCAAGGAGTAGGATGTGAACATTTATAATGACTGTTAAGCTGACTAGGCTGGCAGAGTTGTATTTTGTTGTGGGTTTGTTTTTTTTTTTTTGTGTGTGTCCCTGTCTTATTCCTCCCCCCTTTTCCACCATTCCCCACTCTGAGGGTTTGTGAACATTTTTAGTTTTATTTTAGTTTTCAGGATGGCATTGTTCAGCTTCTCTTGGGATATTTTACTTGTGGTTAGAAAACTTCAAATTACATTTTGCACAGCAAACAAAAACATGAACTGAATACTGTTTCACTCAGCTTGAAACTTATATGTAGAAGACTGAAATGTGATTTTTTGGGGGTCTTAATAGTTCACACTAAATTAGTGATGCATGTAGTTCACTTTTTCTGTTTTCTGAGTTTGTGTGTGATTATTATACTGCACTTCTTGTGACACTTCTGACTATAGCTGCACGCATTTCATAGGCTAGGTGAGTGCTTCTCCCAGGCCTCCTTTCCTTTTGAGAAAAGGGATACTAGAGAAAGATGAATATGCTAAAGATAAGTATGCACAGCTAAGCAGAATTGCTGCATGTCCCAGAATACGAATATATTTTCATGAAGAATTCTTACTTTTGCTTCCTTCTTCTTTCTTCCTTACCCCTTCCAACTTAGACCTTCATTTCTTCTTTCCTGTTTCAGGAGCTTTAGACCTTAGCCCTGCATGAGTGCTAATAACCTGAATTCATGTCTCTTGTACAAGCTGCTTTTATTTGTTTTGGTGCTGTCCTTCTTCCCACCTTTGTGAGCAACTCTGGGAGTGGTGGAGAGGAGCCTTCCTATTGATTCTGTGGATTAGAATTAGTAGGGACATGGGTAGGCATTCAGGCCAGGGAAGAGAAAGTGGGACATTATCCTTTTATTGCAGTGGCTGTGAAGACTGGTGGTCCCTCCTTCCTTCTACCATGTTACCAACAATTAGCCATGGTGTACTCAACAGCTGAGGGAATTTTTTGGTGGATGGCTTCCCCGCTCACCCAGTCTTGTTCAGTTCAGTTCTTGCTTTCTGATGGCAAAGTAATGGTACAATTAGACACTAAACAGTAGGATCCTGAGGACCCTGAGGTTGGGAAAACAAAGATTTTTGGATCTAGTTTACCTCGTAGCCTAAACAATTTGTGTCAAAGAAAGGTAGGAGGTGCCTTTGGCAGCTGGGGTGGGGAAGGGAGTAATGCTTTTTTAAGCTGACTAAATGTCTACATATAAGCTCAGATGGTATGGGGCAGGTCAGTCAGCCCTTGTAACACTGTCTTGTCCTGTACTTAATAGTTTGATATGCAGTTAAATTGGTACAGTTGCAGGGGAAAAGTGTTTTTGTTTACTAATCTGTTCTTATTTGTTTTCTTTCAGGTCTCCCTTGCAATTATGGAGTTTTAGAAGAATAAGGTAGTGTGGAGGGGGAATCCCCCTCTGCACTCTAGAGATAGTTCACTTTTGGAATTTTCTATGGACAAGGACATTTGTTATATAAGATGGTGAAATAAGACTTCTAAAAATATATATTTATAAATATTTATTTGGATCAAGTGCCAAACATAACAGTACAAAGATTTTTAATGGCAGCTCAATAAACTTGGATTTACATCCTTGGAATTACAATTTTTCTAAGGCACTGTGCTGTGTACTGGATTGGAGTGCCTTGATACACTTAAGGGTTGTTCCCCTTAAGGAGAAGAGCAGCTTTAGAAGTGAAGATGAATTCTTACATGCCAGAGTGCACTTCAAAGTGTCGATCTCTACAGCATGCTTTGGATGTTATTTCTGTAGTCACCAGAGGAAGTGAAGGCCAGATCAAGGCCTTTCTCTCTTCTTACTGCTACAATGCTGCAACTATCAAAGATGCCTTTGGTAGAAATGTTATACATCTTGCTTCATCTTGTGGCAAAAAAGGTGTACTGGACTGGTTGGCTGAGACCAAAGGAGTGGATCTCTTGGCAAAGGACAAAGAGTCTGGATGGACAGCTTTGCACAGAAGCATATTTTATGGATACATTGATTGTGTTTTGTCATTACTGAAGGTGAGTGATTTGCAGCTGTAGTTTTCCTTGGCATCTACAATTTTTAGAGTTGTATTGCTTATATAAAAGTCTGTTTTTTAAACCTGACTGAAAGCTTCTGGAGGCTTAATACTGTGTTCACATTGCAGTGCATTGATTTACTTGAAGGTTGTCTCTGTTCATATGGATGTCTGCCTTTGCCCATGCAGAAATCAGCAGTGAGTAAGGATCCCTGATTAATTGTGGACTGCCTTGAAGGCTTATTTGTGTGGGTATCAGGCTCAGGATCTTAAAAATAGAGTGATCAGACTAAAGATAGTCTGAAATTAGACCCTGCAGTAATTGTATCAGTTGATGTTAGATAACATAAAATAAGGGAAAATTAAATGGAGTTATAATTAGAAATTAATCTTACATTTAAGAGATAAACAATTCAAGATATTGAGTAGGCTATTAAGTGAACCTCCATTTCATTAGTATTTTGAACCAGGGCTTTTACTCAGTCTCCCTTATTCTTTTCTTACAATTGCTGCTTCTTCCCATCCACTTAGCAAGTTGTATATATTTTTGGTTGATCTTCCTTCTGTTCCTCCTTTTGCAAGTACAGCAAAGGGAAGAGATGTTTGTTTGAGATGTTCAGGGTCTCTTTAACTATGTGAGAAAAAGAAATATTTGTAGTTCAGGGTTTAAAACAAACCTTCTAACACAGAGAATTTTCCATTTTGAATGCAGTCTTTTAAAATTACAGTGACTAGCTTATAGTAGACATAACTCTCTACTTTCTACAAGACTTTAAACAGAAAGATGGTGGATCTGAGTTTTTAATTCTTGAAGGTCTGATAACTCTTGAGTATTTATTTAATGTGCTGTGCCCTTACAGAGTGGGGAAGTTTTCATTAAACTTGAAAAAAGTAGATGTTTTTATAAGTATTGTACATATGATTCTAGTCTCTAGAAAACTGGAAACTGTGTACATGATGTATGAAGAAGTATTCAGTCCTCTAGTGCATGTATGTGTATCTGTATCTTCAATATTTGCTTACAGGAGGCCTGTATAGGTTTTCCCCAATGTCTTTTACTTTTCTGTCAGTTATACATAAGTGAATGAGATTTTTTTGCTAGCCAGCTCTGACTCTTCCAAGAAGCAGAATGAAACAGCTCGTGGAGGGTGCTCTCTCTTCCAGTTCCTTAACTGAAGTCGGTCTGCTGTACTGTGTTATAAAAAGCATACGTTCTTAAGGTATTATAGCAACAACAGGAACTGATTATAGAACAGAATTATGAAATAGCTGAGATAGAGGTCTCTGAAGTCTAGTCTAGCCCCCATGCTCAGGCAAGGTCAGCTAGAGCAGATTGCCCAGGACTGTGTCTGGTTGGATATTGAGCAGAGCATCAGACATCTCTGTTCCTATGTTTTACTATCAGTACAGTAAAAATGTGTTTTAGATTTAAACAGGATTTCATATATGTTAGTTTGTGCCCATTGCCACTTTTTCAATCACTGAGTATCACTGTGATCCCTACCCCTCACCTCCAATCAGGTATTTATTATGTATAATAAGGCATGCTGTTCCCCTCCCCCATCCCAAACCTCCTCTAGGCTAAGCATCCCAGCTCTAGCAGCTTCTCTTTGAATGTCAGATGCCCCAGTCCTTATTTTCATGGTCTTTTGTTGAACTTGCTTCTGTATGTCCTTATCTGTCTGGGAGTCCAGACTTGAACCCAGCTCTCCAGCTGTGGCTTGCCAGTGCTGAGTAATGCTTGCTGGCAAGACTCCCACGTGCAGCCCTGGATGCTTTCACCATTCTTAACTCTGAACTTGCTGGCTTGTGGTCACCTGGTGGTCTACAGGAAGCCCTAAGTCCTTTTCTACTAAGGTACTTTCTAGTCATTCAGCCCCCAGCTGTACCAGTTCACTGGCTTGTTCCTCCAGGAACAAGGGCCAGGATTTGTATTTCCCTTTGTTGAACTTTACGTGGTTCCTCTCAGCCTGTTGCTCCAGCCTGTCAAAGTCCCTTTGAATGTCAGCACAACCCTCTGACTTACCAGCCACTCCTCCTGGTCTTGTATCATCACCTTTGCTGAGGGAGCAGCACTCTAGCCTATCATCCAGGTTGTTAGTCAAGATGTTAAACAGTGCTAGCTCCAGAATCAGCCCCTGGGTTCCTAAACTAGTGTGGATGACAGAATTCTGCTGTGGGTTGGAGGTAGTCTTGGCTTATTCTCAGACTGTGTCTAACTACAAGATTTGCCACACAGCAACTGGAATTTGTTTTCACAAATTTGGACCATGTGAATATTCCTGCTAGCCTCTGTCTGTTTGTGAATATTTTAAACAACTTCCAAAATGAAGACTATCCAGCTATCTGTTAAATCATAAAAATAGGTCAGTCTTTTCTGTCGTATGGTGAATTAATCCCAGCACTGTTGCACTGGGGTTCTCTTTATAATTTGGAGATTATATGATGTTGCTCTTCTGGGGAATGTTTTTCCAAATAAAGTTGTATTTCATGTGTTTACGTCTTAAGTGTGAGGTTTTATAAGGTTTCGTTTGTATTAGCCATGACCTCAGGTACACAGGTACAGCCATGTTGGCCATTAGGTTTTATTTGAGGACATCTGCAGTTCTTCCCTTTTGGGAGGTGATTGATGGCACTTGACTTCCTGCCTAAAATCAATGCTGCTGTAGCAGCTCTTTTTAATATTGAGAAAATGGTATTTACAGAGATTGTCTGTGTCTCTCTAAGCGTTATAAGAATGACCTGTTCATGCTTTGTGCCTCTGAACCTTCCCTAGTGCTCTCTTTCCTAGGTGTTTGTGTCCTCTTGCCTTTTCTCAGCAACTGTGAAACTCTGTTCCTTGCTTGTTTTCAAAGTAATAGTAAGGGGTTTTTTTATTTATTTTGTCACTTATATAACTTGTGAAAACTGACTCAGTAGAATGCCAGTTTAAGAAAATGCATCCTTTGAAGCTGGTAAATTCTCAGTGAATACTTGCCATTCCTAGATGTCAGTGCTTTATCTTCACATCTGTTTCCCTTGTGTTTTGCTGGTTGCAGTTTATTGCACAGTCAGTGTTGAGACAATAAAATTCATGTTAATATATCAACAAGATGTATACATGGCAGAACAGATTTGCAATGTTTTTGGTTTTTGTTAGATTTGCTTACAGTTTACTTAATCTGAAGATTTTCTTTTATCAGTATTAAACTTCACTTAAAGACGTGTTTTGCTCCTTAAAGGTTTACCTGGTTTACGTTAAGCTGAGCAGTTAAAATGATCTTCTGTTCTTCTCTCTCCTTTCAGCATGGCGTTAGTCTGTATGTTCAGGATAAAGAAGGCTTATCAGCCCTGGATCTTGTGATGAAAGATAGGCCTATCCATGTGGTGTTCAAGAAAACTGGTAAGAACTAAAATAGTCTATTTTGTATTTTGTGATGAGATACATTGTTCCAACAATGTATTAATGGATGTACCAGTGTATACAATATTTTCTGGTTTTAATTGGCACTTTATAAATTGTGAGATGCCTGATGCTAATGTTGATCATCTGTACAATATTACTGGAATATTTGGTCATGATACCTTACTTCCTGTAATATTAAACGTTTTTAAAGTTCAGTTTTAGATAAAAGAAATTCCTCTTCAATTTTTAGATATAAATAGCAGTTCTTTGAAGTCAGTGTGTGCAATACTGCTAAATTTACAAGCTTCAGAAAGGATCTTTTTCATTACAGATCCCACAGAAGTCTACACCTGGGGAAACAATATCAATTTTACTTTGGGTCATGGTGGTCAGCAGGGTAGACATCATCCTGAATTGGTGGACCTTTTTCCTCGGAATGGCGTGTATATTAAACAGGTATTTCAATATATTACATAGGCACATTTCTTGCTGAGGAGTGTGTAAGGGGAAAAGGTAGCCAAGGAGTTACCAAGTGTTGAAGATTTCCATGGAAAAAACAGGTTTTGGTGCCTTCCCCTCTCTGCTCACCTTCTTACCTCCCTGTAAACCCAATCACCATTACTGAAACTGTGGTTCTCTGTTTTGGTGGGGAGAACAGGGGGTTTTATATGATTTACTTTGGATATATGGCTTATCATTAAATACCTTCAGAAGCTTGATACTTCTGTAACTGTTTTGAGCTGCTGACTTCTGTGTGACTCCAATACTGAACTGAAGTGGAATAATAAATATGCTGGTTACATGTTGAATTAAAATTCATCTTGTATTCAAAGCAGCATATGCTGTTAAGTACATTTCATGTAGCAGTACCTGTGTCTCTAATAACTTCTTGTGACTTCAGTTAGGGAATATTTGAATGTTTAAAGTAAAACTTGAGCAAACATTCAGGGCAGGCAATCTGTGCTGCAATCTTGTTTTCTTTGGCATTTCTGAGGCAGCATTGTGGACCTTAAAATTCAGTCTTTTGAGTTTCTGCTAGCCTATGGGGCCATGCTTGATGTTACTTTAATAAACTGAAACTATTGATCTCTTCAAGTAGGTTAAGGCAGTACATAATACGTTTAAAGCAAGTATTTTATTTGTCCTATGATTTTAAATACCAGTATCTTACTTGTATTTTCATTAACATATTTTTATTAAAGCAGAACTTCTTCACAAAGTACTTAAGGCAGGTGTTTTCAGATTATCCAGGGAAATTAATTTGTCCTATCTTGCCTCTTCCCCATCCATTTTTTGCTCCTCTTTCAGGTGGTACTCTGCAAATTCCACTCTGTGTTCCTTTCCCACAAAGGCCAAGTGTACACATGTGGACATGGACAAGGAGGGCGCTTGGGTCATGGTGATGAACAAACATGCTTGGTATGCTGTCTTGTGTTATTTCTTGTAGTCTAGTATGATGTTTCTTTTATTTCTAACAGCAGGTCTAAAAAGGAAATTAGAGTTTCTGTGTACTTTCAAAATGTGTTTGCCATTCATTTTAAACCAAACCCCTTGATTCCCACCAAGTAACAGAAAAACTTCTCCAGTGCTAAGAGTGAGGTGGCAGAGTAGAGGAATGTGCATTTAATTATAGTTTAACTTCAGATAGCTAGATGCTGTGGTCAAACTTGTGTTATGGCTGAGTTGATTTAAAGGCCAGCTGATGCTACATAAGTGGAAGCAAATGTTTTTTGGCAGAGAAACAGCAGAACAGTACTGTGAAGCTGTTGTAGGAAGAGGGATGATAGGGTTGCTTTTTATTAGATTTATGTAACTTAAGTGAAAAGTCACTGGTTGTTTTCATTTGAATAATACATTGTTGCAATGCACAAAATTAAACTTTGAGAACACTAAGACAATTCTTAGACTTAAGTATCTTATCCTACCTCCTAGTGTGCATTTATTTTGCAGCACAGTAATTTAAAAAAAAATTTAAGGTATCTAGTAGAATTTGATATTCTGTTGCTGAATGCTGTAGTGGAGACTGGAGCTCAAATTTTCTTTTTCTTTTTAGAGAAAGTAATTCTATTAAATTAGGATTTTTTTTCAAATTGCTTTTTGAACTTGTGATGTTATGTAGTTGAATAAAGAAGTCATGTTAGAGTGCATGAAGACTCAAAGATACAGAACTGCTTCCTTATTCTGTGAAATTTCATTAGGATTATCCTCTGTTGGAGGGAGATATCTTTACTGTTTCATGGTATTTAAAATACCATGTAATAGTTAATATTTGTTCAGCTGTCCTGAAGGTGTACTTTCCAACCTGATTTCAGAACAGGTGGTTTAAAATTCATCTCCTCTGATAGCAAAGGACATTTCCCTGACAGCATTTTGAAGGAAAGTAGTTCATTGTACTGCACTGGATGTGGTTGTTATGTTAATGAGCATGTCGTGTGTTCAAAGATGCATTTCATCTTTATTTCAATATTTGGTCATGACTTTCTGTTGGTGTAACTTTAGTTTCATAGATGGCCACTGGTTAATAAGAAACCAGTATGCTTTATTATCAACTTTTTTTCTCCTGGTTCAGGTTCCAAGACTTGTGGAAGGCTTAACTGGTCATCAGTGCTCCCAGATAGCTGCAGCTAAGGATCATACTGTCGTTCTAACAGAAGATGGATATGTTTACACATTTGGTTTGAATACTTTCCATCAATTGGGTATTCTTCCTCCTCCTTCTAATTGCAGTGTTCCCAGACAGGTAAAAATAACATCAGTCAAAGCTTAATTGTTTGGTGTTGTTGTTTTGGTTTTTCTTAACAGAAAGTAAAATGTGAAGATTGTAAAAATGACTCCTAAACTTCATCAGAACAGCAAGTTTAATGTGAACTCAGATAAATCTTGATTCTGTGTTATCAGACATCTCAGATCTTAACTGTATTCTGATAAATGTCTTCGTTTGTAACCTATATTGGTTGGAACAATACCAAAATTTGTAGTGTGAAGTATGATACAAGGTATGATTGCCAAAACCATTTATTTCCCTCTTCTCCTAATTGTTCTGCAGCTGAAGTATTAATATGTATGTATCACTTGAGAATCATGCTGTTAACTCCTTTTGAATCATTGGATGATGGCTCTCAGGGTTTGATCTTTGTCCTTTGCTTGAAGCACTGGAGTCAGTGCTTTGGGAAAGGTAGTGACAGGGAAGAGGGGGTATGGGCATCAGCAACTTAACTATATTTCTATGCCTAAACTCTAAATTTAAATTTTTTGTAAGTAAAGAAGCTTTAGCTTCATCTGAAGTACTACAACATGGCACTATCAGTCTTGTTAAAGTAAAGAGAATGATTGGCCAAAATGCAGCAGGACAGTGTTTTGGGGTACCATGTGTTCTTCAATAGTGTAATGACAGCTCTATATCCACAGTATTTTCTGGTTTGGGGTACCATGTGTTCTTCCATAGAGTAATGACAGCTCTATATCCACAGTACTTGATTTGATTTTATCATCTTAATCTGGAAAAGTCAAGTTAAATGTGAAGTGTGGAATTAGTAGTGTAGTGTTCTGCAGTGTGTTTAGGCCATTAGGACTTGCAAGTTTAAACTTCTGGCTGACATTTTGCAGCACCTGAGTCTTCTGTGGCTGTGCTATACATGTCCTGTTCAGTCTTTTTCAGCATCTTATGTATGAAGACAGCCTGAGATTTGATTCCAGTTCTGACTAGATAATACAAAAAGTTTAGTTCTTTTTGTCATTAGTGCAATAGTGCCCCACTTGACAAACTTCTGAAATAACCTGATTTATTATACTGTATGTGGATTGATATTAGTACTTTGTTCTTAATGACTTTAGGAGTTAAATGTTGTCAGAAGTTTGTACATGTGAAATTCACCTGTTGCTACTTAATATTAAGATGTACTTTGGATTTGTGCTTAGGTTCAGGCAAAAAACCTGAAAGGTAGAATGGTGATTGGAGTGGCTGCAGGCAGATTCCATACTGTGCTATGGACTAAGGAAGCAGTGTATACCATGGGGCTGAATGGCGGCCAACTAGGTAAGGTAGAAGCATTCTGAAGTAAAACCCAGCCATTGAAAGATGTTGTTCATGCTTAACCTGTCATCTGCTTCTTAGAAGAGAAGCCTGGGTGAAGCTTTTTTCTCTCTCTCTTTTTTTTTTTTTTTTTTAACCAATCTGATGACATTGTTCCTTTCACATTTCTTTCAAAGAATATTTTTCATTTCTACCAGTTACTTTCACATTTTGAAGTGATAGGAGCTAGTCAGATTTAGCTCTCCTTTGAGCTCTTTGTAACTTCTACCTTCTGTGTATCTTGTGTGATCCTGCTACTGGAGACTTTGAGGAAACAGAATGTTGCTGTTTGTGTTGGAAATTCCTCCAGCAATCTGGCTGGCACTGCCTTTAATAAATTCTAAACTAGCCTTCAGCTCTCCTGTCCTTTTATGAAGCACTGTACACGTGCTACTGATTACTTTTTCCATACTAACATTTTAAAGTGAAATACTTGCTTATATCTAGATTTTTTTCAGCAATACCATTACCAGAATTTTCAGTTAACTCTGTCTTACTCTGAAGTCCAGAAAGAGCCTTTTGAAAATATATTACCAACGAGTGAACTTGATTTGTTTAATGAATGGGGCATTTTAATTGCTTTTATCTTCTTTAATAAACAGGTATTGCTATATTGATTTGGATTTGCGTTTTTACAGTTTTGGGTTTATGTGCAAACAGAACTGTTAGCTATCTCTGGTACTTAATCTGCATCAGCTCTGGCCTCAGGTTCCAGCTCTTTTTGTGTTTCTGTGTTAAGGTGTCAAAGGTATGTGAAAAAACTTGTCTTTGTCAGAGAAATATCTTACTAATGAATATCTTCTTGTTTGTTTTTGCCTTTTTTTTTTTAATATGCACCCAATCATATAAGCTTTTTTTGTGGTTGCTTGTGTTGTTGGGATTATTCTGGCTGGCATGTGGCCCCGTGCAGTACCATAGAGAGACAATAATTGAATCCTACATGATACCAGCTGTGTCAGCTGGGCACCATGGTAGACCTGTGGTGGTAAACCTTGCCCCATAAGATGTTTGAGCATAGCCCTACATTGTCCTGTGGCTGGGTTGCTTCCATGTGTAGAGGCAGCTCTGCCGCTTGTTTCTCGGTATCTGTACCCTGCTCTGCTCTGTGGTGCAGGCATAAGTGCCCTAAACACAAAACAAGATCATGCCATGTATGAGATTTCCTTGTGTTAGGTTTCTTGTTGCAACAGAGCAGCAATGGCCTGTTCTTATTTTATTTTTTTAATGTTTTCAGAGGTCTTGCATTACTGCTCCAATCTTTTCTGTTTCATGTAACTGCTGCCTTCATGCTTACCTGCAGTCACAGTGATTTTTTTTTGACAAGCTTATTTATTTGCCTTCCAATGTCCGAAATAATCTGTAGTTTATACCAGTGTTATGGTATTTCCAGTCTTGAATTTTCATATGATGAAATAAATATTCTTTTTTTGCAATCAAAACAGTACCACCACATTAAATAGCTTCCCTGTCGAATATACCTTACTTCATTTTTATGTTTCAGGTCTTGGTTTTCGGGTGTTTTAGTGAACTAACAAGTAGGTATGATGAGTCTCATTTGTCTAAATATTTTGAAGAAAAGTTATCCAACTACCTAAAAAATCTTTTGGAATTTAAAGGTTCTTCAAAATATCTCTTAAGTGCACAATATGTAGAATGGCAAATAATTTTTTGGGGTGTGTTGTATTTTGTAGGTTATCTACTGGATCCTAATGGAGAAAAATGTGTAACTGCACCTCGCCAAGTCTCTGCTTTACACCATAAGGACATCTCTGTGTCCCTGGTCTCTGCAAGTGATGGCGCTACAGTATGTGTTTCTGAAAGAGGAGATATTTATTTACTTGCAGACTATCAGTGCAAAAAGATAGCTTCAAAGTATGTGTTACTTTTTTAATTTGTCATGAAGAACAATAGGGGAAGATTTCACTGTAGTTGTATACTTGCAAGCTATTTTAAAGATTCTTGTGCATAAAGTACAGAAAATACAGTGGTGCCCTGTGTTTTTGTTCATTTGTACTTCTTTCATATGAACTAGGGCTATCGTTTTTGTTTGTTTCTTCATTTGTTTTTTTGGAGTTTTTTTTTTACAAGAGGCTAAGGTCTCACTTGCTGTTTACCAAAGATACTTAAGAAAACACATTAGGAGGAAGTATTTTGTGCTGTAAGTTCAGAAACATTGAGACTGGTATTTTTTCTTCCTCTGTTGCTCTAAATTTGTCTAAGTACATCTTGGTAGAGACATTGAAGATCTGCTATTCTCTTTATTTATGTTGTTATGATTTCAGAGATCTGAATTTCCTAATTAACATGTCGATATAATATGTTATAAAGAGTAATTTAGATTGCAAGGAGGACATTATAAAACCATCTGGTCCGTATGCTAACAGGTTGTAAAACCTATTGAAGAAGCTGAATTCTTGACTCATGAAAATATTTAATCCTGTTCTCTTTTACTTAGTTTGTAATGACAGCTTAGAATAGATTTTTTTAGATTTGATTTTGTCCAGTTAACTCCCCCTAGTTTTTCAGCTTCGCTTCAAATTCTAACAGTATTTATTGACATATTATAGCTTAATGATTACCTTATACTTCATGTCTACATGGCTCTAAGTGAAGGTGTTGACACTTGCAGAAACTTAGTGCCATGTCCTGTGCTCTTGTACTAAGCAACTGAGAAAAGATAATGAGTATGACTTTGATCAGCTAAAACCAAGACCTAGAAAACCCCTAAGAAACGACCTGCTGGGGTAGGATAGATGTTTTAATACAAACAGCTGAATGAATTTTTGTAATGGTGAAATCAAAGCTACATCATCTACCAATTTTTACTCATGGAATTTTGTGAAGAACATATAGGTACAATGTGATATACTTAAAAACAAGCAAAAGTTATAGTCTACTGTAATATTAGCAGTTATGTTAATAGTACCAGTAGGATAAAACTAAACATAAGTAATTTGTCAGTGTCACTGCCTCAACTTTATTTTTTTACTGCTTGTATAAGTGAAAAAGGTAACTGTCATAGAACCGATGTAAAGTACACAACAGGAAAACACTAATTTAACTGTTTGTATTCTTTCAGACAGCTGAACCTTAAAAAAGTTCTTGTCAGTGGGGGGTATTTGGAATATAAAGTAGATACCCAGCACCTTGAAGAAAACGGGGGTCAAAAGACCTGCATTCTGGCACTGGATGAAGCTGGAAGAGTAAGTTGTCATAATTATGTAGCAGGCTGCACAGTGACTAATCAAACCTTAAACATAAGACAGGACAAAATCATGCATAGAAAATAACTAATTTCACAGAATCGTAGAATATGCTGACGTGGAAGGGACCCACAAGGATCACCAAGTGCAACTCCTGGCCCTAAACAGGACCATCCCAAGAGTCACACCAGGTGCCTGATGGCATTGTCCAAATGCTTCTTGAACTCTGTCATGGTTGGTGCAGTGACCCCTTCACTGGGGAACCTGTTCCAGTGTCCAACCACTCTCTGGATGAAGAACCTTTTTGCAGTAAACCTCCTCTGACACGAGTTCAGGCCATTCCCTCAGTTTCTGTCACTGGTCACCACAGAGAAGAGAGCAGTGCCTGCCCTTCCTTGTCCCCTCATGAGGAAGTTGTCACTGCAGTGAGGTCTCCCCTCAGTCTCCTCCAGGCTGAACAGACCCAGTGCCCTCAGCTGCTCCTCACACGGCTTCCCCTTGAGGCCTTCACCATCTTTGTTGCCCTCCTTTGGACACTCTCTAAAAGTTCAATGTCTTTCTTACATTGTGGTGCCCAAACTGCCCCCAGCACTCAAGGTGAGGCTGCCCCAGCTCAGAGCAGAGCGGGACAATCCCCTCCCTTGCCCGGCTGGTGATGCTGTGCCTGATGTCCCCTAGGACAGGGTTGGCCCTCCTGGCTGCCAGGGCACTGCTGACTCATATCCAGCTTGTCATCGAGCAGCACCCCCAGGTGCTGCTTTCCAGCATCTCATTCCCCAGTCTGTCTGTACACCCAGGGTTGGCCTGTTCCAGGTGCAGAATCTGTCACTTTCCCTTGTTGATCTTCATATGGTTGGTGGTTGCCCAGCCTTCCATTTGTCAAGGTCTCTCTGCAGGGCCTCCCTGCCCTGGAGGGAGTCAGCAGCTCCTCCCAGTTTAGTATCATTTGTGAACTTGCTCAGTATCTCTTCCAGTCCTGCCTCCAAGTCATTTATGAAGGTGTTGAAGAGCACAGGGCTGAGGAGCCCTGTGGAACAACCCCACAAGTGACAGGTCAGCAGTCTGATGTCACCCATTCAAAATAACCTTTTTTGGCCAAATCATGGGCCAGTTGCTCACCCATCCCATGATGTGTTTATCCAGCTATGTGCTGGACATTTTGTCCAGAAGCATCCTGTGAGAAAGAGTGTAGAAAGCTTTACTGAAATCCAAAAAGATTACGTCAGCTGGCTTCCCTTGGTCAGCAAGGTGGGTTACCTCATCATCAAAGGAAGTCGGGTTTGACAAGCAGGAGTTTCCCCTCATGAAGCCGTGGGGTTCCTTCTTGCTTTTCTTGAAAACTGGGAGAGTGTTCATCAGTAGCTGGGACCTCTCTGGATTTCCAAGATTTTCTCAAAAATCTTCAAGAGAGGCTTTGGGATGACATCACCTAGTGCTTTAAGGATTCTTGGATGAATCCCACCAGGCCCCATAGCTTCGTAGGGATCCAACTGGAGCAACAGATCCTGTGCAGTTCCAGGGTTGACTGGGAGTTGAGCATTCTCACAGTCATGGTCCTCCAGTTCAGGGCTTGTTGGAGACAGAGGCAAAGAATGTGTTAAACACCTGTGCCTTTTCTGTGTCCCTGTGTGTGAGATGACCATCCTTACCCTGTAATGGGCTGATGTTACTCTTACACTGCCTATTGCCATTAATATATTTGAAAAGCTCTTTTTATTGTTCCCCAGTCAATTTGTTTCTGGAGAAACAAATTGAGCTGCTGGTGACTTTTTTTCTATATTAGGGCCATGGAAAGATTACAAAAGTAAAGCACAGTATTTTTAAATCCATGGACTTTTAACAGCTTTTCAGTGAAGGTGTAAACTTTGTTTTTACATACACATTAGTGGTTATATAGTGTATGTGGTTTAGGTTCTTTTTCTTGGTGGTTTTTTTTCTTCCCATCTCTTCATCCCACTTACCCCAGGCACCTTTACACCTGTCAAAAGTAGTCTATGGACTTGAAGTTTTAGAGCCTTTGCTGAAACAAGGCTGTTTTGTAGATGAAATGTCTCTTACTGTCAAAATGTTGCACCTAAACCTGATGAATCATTTAGTATTTAATTGCAGATGCTCTGTTGTCTTAGAATTGGAATGCCGTGGTGAATTTATTGTTTTCTTCCCTTATTCTTTTTTAAGTACTGGTTTGCGAGACCCTACAAAATCCCTTTTCTCGACCTGCTCACTGGGAGATCTCAACCTTCACTGCCATCTAGTGGTGTTTACAAAGAAGCTTTTCCTACTGAAATGCCTTCTTAAAGAGTGTTAAAAATGGAGTTTGTATATCAAAATAAGGAGCAATGTGGTTATTTCCTTTTCTTTCCTTGCATTTGGCTCTATTATGTTTTGAGATGATCTTTTCATTAGGTCATTAGTTGTCTTAGAGATTATAAACTTCCAATTCAGTATTTGATCATGTGAGGTGTAGCCTCTAGTATCTGAAGTATTGGTACTGCCTCTTCAACATCTTTGGGACACTGCTTTAGCAGTGAGAAGCTATTTGATCTTCCTGCATCAGAGGAACAATGTCCATGTACATTTCATATCTTTCCATGTTGAATGCTGACAAGTACTGGGATCTTTAGTGCTTTCAGGCATTATAAATTATTGAGTAAGGAGAGGGATGGGATCTAACACTTGTATTTCCTGAATCAGTGCTTCCTGGTCTGGCTTGATTGCACTTTCTTTAAGGGACTACTGTTAGCCTAGAAAATAAAAGTCATGGGGGGAATCTTGTATATACATACTTGAAGAGCAGACATAAAAAAGATAGAGCCAGGCTATTTTCAGTGATTGCCGGAGCCAGTACCAGAGGCAGTGGGCACAAACTGAAATAGAGGAGGCTCTATCTGAATATTGGGAAGCACTGAGGGTGGTCCAGCACTGCCACATGTTGCCAATTAAGGTTGTGAAATCACTAACCTTGGAAATACTGAAAAGCTGTCTGAACATGTTCCTGGGCAGCTGGCTCTGGGTGGTCATGCTTGAGCAGAGGGTTGGACTAGACAACCTCCAGAGATCCCTTTCAGTTCCAACCGTTCTGTGATTCATAGGGCTCAAGGCAGGGGAAAGGAAATTGGTTACTCAAGTTCTTCTGGCCCCTCCTTATGTAGATGCTAACAGACATGTGCAGGTCCTTCAGTGGGAGAAAATGAAGCCCTGACTTCAGCACTGCTAGTTCCACATTTGGGCTTTACCTTGCTTGGGGCTGTCTTTCAGACATGTGCAGTGTACTTTGTTGGGGTCTTGCTGTGCACGCAGTGCTTCATACTCCTGAGGGGTTTGAAGTTTGTGTTTGGTCATGACCTCCATTCCAAACCTTGACTGGTATAGAGAAATTTGAGATTTTTGTCAAACAATTAACAGGAAATGCTTTAAATTTACAGTGTACTAGCTTTGAATTTTGTCTGATTTATAAGCAAACCAGTTGAACAAATCTGTAAATTCATAAGTAGATAAAATCTGTTTCTTGACTTGATACCTTTTGCTCTCCTTGTCGAGATGTCGTTAAAACCTGTCCTGTAGCTGACTGCTATGAAGGTATTTGAGTATTTGGAGAAGCTTTTCAAATGCTCTTCGTGAGCAAATGGATCTTGATATCATGATAGATTTTCCCTGTTCACTTGTGAGTTCTCTCTAATAGATGCTGATAACACTTCATCCTAAAATTTTGCAGAATGTCTTTTGCCTTTTATGTGCAATTTTGAGATGGCATGTTCTTGTGTTTAAAAAAGTAGTGTGTGATATGTAACTGCTTTTAAATGATATGAAGATTTTCCCTTTCTTTAAAAATTTGATATTATAGGTGTTTTGTTGGAAATCATCTAACAACTCCATGAAGCAGTGTCGTTGGGTGTATGGCCGGCAAGTCTTCATGTCTGATGTTGCATTGAATGGGAACAAAATAATGTTTGTCACACATGATGGTGAAGCCTTTACAGGGAATTGGCTGGAAGAAGGGAAAAAAAGCTCAGAAAAGAAAGGTTAGCTTGTGATTTCTTAGTGGTTTTTAAGTACTTTTAAATCAGTAAAAAAGTTTAATTGAATCTTTACAGTCTCTAACAGTATAACGTGGTGAGTTTGTTTTTTCCTCTGTGGCTGACAGTTTTTAAAATTGACTGCCAATGTACTCTTTCTGCAGTAATAGTAAGATTTACTTTGCAGCCTTCAGTTAACCTTTAGGTAGAGATTTCTGGGAAGAAAAGTAATTCTGAAGAATAATAGGAGCACAATGGTCTAGTGTAATGGTCTTGTCACATATTAGATGATGAGTCCTAAGAGAATTGGTATTGAGCAAAAGAAGGAGTGTATACTTACTGGCACTGCTAAATCTGTGAAACCTGTTTTCCACTCCCTTATCTGGGCACAATTCAGGGTCCAAAGCAACTTCCATCTTACTAACTTGGCTCATATTGCTGAAAGTAGGTCCTGATGGTTTTTCTGCAAGGAACATGCCTGTCTCATACAGGACAAGATTTTAAATGAAACTGTCAGCTCTCCTGCTATATATTCTGTAAATAAGCAAGCTGAAATCTTCAGCATGGTTTAGTCTTATTCAATTACTCCATCTGTGGACATACAGAAGTCATAGTCTTGCTGTGGAAAACACTAAAGGTAAAAAGGATTTTTAGGAGCTAAAAAATGCAGGCCTGAGAAACAGTAAAAGCAATTTAAGATCTGCTGCAACTGCAAAGCTTGAAATCAGAAAAGATACAGTAGTATAGAAAGCAAGGACATGAGAACAGTTGGCTGAATTTCTAGGTTTGGCTTGAATAAATCTTAACACTGCAGATTTATAAGCCTGACAAGATAGTAGGAGGTCTTAAGCTTAATAAAGGTATTGTGTATTGTTAGCAGAAAAGCATTCAAGCAAGCATTGTTTGAAGCAGGTGTACCTGTGCTACAATTGATTGGCTAAAACAACTGTCTGTAAGTTTAAACAATATGTGATTGCCTAAAAAGTTTTTAAGCTGCTTTGTAACAAAGAAATTAGAGGCTGCTACGGGGAAAAGACTTGAGCAGTGAACTTTTCTCAGTTGTTTTGAACCCCTGTGATGCAACTGATGCTGCAATAATAAAAAAGCTCAAAAAAAGCTACCCCGGGAGTCCCATCTCGTTCCTGCAAACCCCAACACATCTTGCCTTTTTGTTGTATTTGTGGTATTTTAATTAGCTGGACCTTTCTGTGATGTGTATTCACTTTCTTCTTTAACAGAACTTGTGTCAGGCCTTCAGCATCCTCCATGTGATGTGTCTTGTGAACATGATACAACCAGTGTGTATGAAAGAATTCGACTTCAGAAGCTGACTTTTGTCCACCGAGCTGTCAGTATTGCCACTGATCCTAGTGGCTGCAATTTTGCTGTATTACAGTCAGATCCTAAAACCAGGTATATTTAAGATAACAACAGCTAATTTTTCCTTTTTATGTGTGTGATTGTGATTGAATATTCTTTTCCAAATGTTTTTTTGGCTCATACAGAAATCACAATAAATACAATTATCCATACTGCTAGACAATAGCACTTTGTTAGTAATTTTGTTGAAATTATCCAAGGGCCTCAGCTTATGTATTTGCATAATAATAGACAGTATTGGTGTTTTATCTGAAGTGTTTAAGGCAAGCATTTGCCATGTATTTCCTAACACACTCTGAGTTCTAAATACTGTAGAAATTCACCCCTTCAGTAATCACCAATATTCAGCTTTTAAATAAAAGTGACAAGTGAATTTTTGTTTGTTTGGAAAGAAATGTATAGAGTAAAATAAATAAATAGAATACTGGACCATGTTTCTTATGCTCTCATTATAGTTTCCTTATTGCTTTAGTTGGTAATATGAAATACAGCAAACATTTCTGTGTTTCCATAAAAAAAATGAGATGAACATAAGATAGTTCTGAGAATACTGGTACAGTATAAAGGCAAAACACTATATTTGATATACAGAAGCTAGACAGGTCTTATTTATGTAGTTTAATTGCCTAAATCCCACATTATTAGTTATTTTTGTAAAGAACAGGACAAGAAATGTTGAGCAGTGCAGCAATGTAAGAAAAAAACAAAGAAATCAAATGGAAACATTATCCTCTTCATTAAACATACTATGTTAAATGTGATGAAGGTTGTAAATAGTGTTTGATTATAGATTTAATTTTTTTCTAGTCTCTATGAAATTCCAAGTGTGTCACTCTCAAGTTTTGGAATGGATTTTGGCAAACTGTTAGATGAAACAGATGAAATGGACAGCATCCATGATGTGACTTTTCAGATTGGCACAAGAATGTACCCCGTGCACAAGTACATCTTGTCCCTACGCTCTGACTTCTTCAGGAAGCTCTTTGTTTCTGGTGACAACCAACTAGACACTCCAGACATCTACCGTAAAGATGAAGATGCTGTTGGATGTGATCTCTATGTAATTGAGAAGGTCCATCCAGATCTATTTGCATACCTTCTGCAGTTCATATACACTGATACTTGTGATCTTTTGACTCATGGTTATAAGCCAAAAATCCCATATAAGGAAAAATCAGATGAATATCAAGATACTTTAATTTCTAATCTCAGCAAAATGAGCTTTGATGAAAATGACAATGGAAAGTCTGCATTTGAGATTTATAGAAATAATCAAGTGCAAGTTATAAATGAAAAACAGAAGAGCAAATCTAAAAAAGGCAAGGCTGGTGATGAAGCTAACCTCATTAAAATGTTGCAAAGTGCAGCAAAGAAGTTTGGGCTCAGCAATTTAAGTGGAAGGTAGGTGAAAGGAAATGCATTTTTATTTTGACGAGCTGTCCATGGAGGTTTTTTTATATAAGCTGATCTAACTTTAGTTGTTATGACAACAGTGGAAATTAAGATACACTGATGTTAGAATAGAAACTAGGGGGAGATGATGAGGGGATGCTACTTGGGAACTGACTGGGCTTCTTGCCAGTACATACAGGAGTTTCAGGTTGGTGGTTGGTGAGCTATTCCATCACTGTTTGGGCATCACTTGTTTTGTATCTGCTCATTCTGTTAGCATTATTATTATTATTTTCCATTCTTTCTCTGCCCTATTAAAACTGTCCATCTCAACCCACAAATTTTACTATTTTTTTCCCTAATTCTCTCTCCCATCCCACTAGTGGGTGGAGTGAGTAAGTAACTGTGTGGTCTTTAGCCAGACAAGTTAAACCATGACAGTATCCTCTAAGGCATGAGCTCTGTGGGATTTGATATCTGATATAAATCATCTGACTTTCCAGAAAGACTGTCATAAAATACCAATACTTGTTGTGTTAGAGACAGCTGATCTGAGTTTTGGACTATATAATTTCTATACTGCGATCTGTAGTCTAACAGTTTTTTCACAGACTTCAAACGTGTTTAGTATAAAACAGCACAAAGCAAAGTTAAATTCTTGTTCAGCTGATGTAATTTTTATGTCACATAGTGAAACAAATGGAATTGAGATCAAATGTCTCTGTAGAACTGCATTAATCAGTTTGGTTTTTTTTTTTCCTGCATTTATCATTTCAAGAGGGAAATGAGCTTTTTCAGGGCAGTTTTCTTCACTGTACTTGCATGCACAGCCAAGGTGTGAAGCTGCTGCTAAAACTGAGTTCCCAAGTAACATTTCTATGGTAAAGTACTTTGCCTTTAAAGGTGTATAACTTTGTAATCCACCAGCAGCACTCCTGTGTCTTTACCATCCCATTTACAAGCCTCCTTGATGAATTAGGATGCTAAAAAGCCTGTGCTGAAATTTGCGTCTCTTCCCACTGTCTTTGCTCAGTTTATTGACTGGTAGCAATATGTATTTAACCTCTAGTTTTTTACCCCACAGTATTGAACTTTGGCCTTAACTATACAGTATAGGTATCATCAAAGATGATAAATACATATCTAAGATGTGGAAAGAATGGCAGTTACATTTTACATCTGCCTTGAAGACTTTTCAAGTAACAACTGGCCCGCTCTTTCTATTTTTGTATGATGATTCATTTTCATATTCACAATATGAGCCCACTGAAGTACTGTTACTTTGTGAAACTGTTCTTAGTGGTTAAACTGTATACTAATTGTATTTATTACTAATGTTAATAATTTGCAGGTTGGATGGAGTCAGGTTAGAAAATGGAAAAATTAACGTTGTCAACAAGAAGAATGGGAACAAACCAAAGTTAAATCAGAAGAAATGGTAATTTTTTTAAATCAAGTTTCCCCTACTCCACCATCTTCCTCTTATGTTATCTCTTTACCTGTTAAGTAAGGGCTAAGGTTGATCCAGCTGCATTTTAACTTCTGTTGTGCAGTTGTCTCTGTCACAGTAACTTGGGTCTGGGAATTCTCTGTAGATGTTTATAGACTTGATCTGTAAATTAGTAATTGGGATAGATTATGTGTGGTATATCTTTGTTTCTTTTTACTGTACCTTAATGTGTTCTGTGGATTACCTGTGTCATAGAGTGCTAATGCCAGGAGAAATGTTATGGGTAATCCAGCCAAAAGCAATTTGACTTCTGTAAATATGCTTTCTGTGACAACAAGACTACATGGACTGGAAATAAGCAAATGCATAGTATGTTTTCTAATTTGCTTTTAACAAAGTGATGTTTGGTTTTTAATTCCATTGATGTGATTGAGTTACTTATACCTGAAGTCCTGAATAATCTATTTATATAG
>WAAE01001986.1:0-28689 GCA_013400495.1 Nicator chloris | reverse complement strand
TCAGATTCCCAAATCTACCTGTTGTGTGCCAACGGAACACTGGATCCTCCAAAAGTAGGCATAGGAGATGCCTTACAGAAAAGGCACTCAAGCTTCACTCCTATCTGTGATCCATTCCCCTCCTGCTCTCACAACGTTCATGGTCATTGAATTAGGGTTGTTGCTGTACAGCACATTCCCTTTAGTATGTGTTTATGGACTGGTTGTCCCTGGTCCATGGTTCTCCACATAAATAGTCTTCACATACAAACAGAGGTTTCCCTGACAGCCTCTTAACTGCCCTCCACTAATTACTCTGAAGCAAAACTATCCTTATCACAGCAGAAGCACTTCCCCTCCACCATCCTGAAGCATGCTATCAGTTGTTGTCACATGCCTATCTCCAGTCCTCTGTGAAGGACTGCCTTGACCTGTGACTTTACTCTGTGTGCCCACTAATGTGGTCTCCCCTTTACACAGTGGCTGAAAAGTAGAGACTTCAAAAAGATCAATCACATCTTCTAGCTTCCTGCTACTCTCTGTTTTACAACAGACCTTGTGCAAACAGGAACAACCTTGTGCTTTTGGGTTCCCAGGCCTTTTACCACTCAAAAGGAAAAGCCCCACATCAGTGCTTGGTGGATGTGAATCAAAATATGTCAGTTAAGCAGCCTCTTTGTGCCCATCTCTTAGTTCACTGTCATTGCCCTGTCCTGAAGTCTATGTATTGCAAATTGATCTCAAAGTCACACTAGTAGGATCTGAGATGAATTTCTATTTCAGTTAAGTATATAACCAGTGTAAAAACACAACAGCATGGGACTGCTGTGGCTCAAATATTTTGTCTCATCTAAACACAAGAAAGGCATGAAACATAGACTTTTACCAGAGCAGCCAGACAGAATATTCAGAAGTCAAATGCTTAAAGAAAAGGTGATGCTGGCAAACAAAACAGGTCAATGAACTGTACAAATACATAATAATGCAATCTGCTTGTGAATAATTTGATACCTTTCAATATTTCAATTAAATGTAAATTTTCTCTGGTGATAACCAAAGTATTGGAATAATAAAAAAAAAAAGAGTTAGACATTTATTTCTCTAATGAGATGTTATATTAACATTGATCTAGAGATATGCTACTGAAGGACAGAACAGGTGTCCTTGGAAGGTCTGAATCCTCCCATTTGTTTGTGCTTCATCCTCTGGCTTCACAAAGGACAATCACAGCTGTCTTACTCAAAACACCTCTTATTCTCTGGCTTTCGGGAATTCAGGAACTCATATCTATTCAGGACGGTATTCAAAACACTGTTTTCTACACTTTGCCTACCCCTGGTTTTGTTTTGTTTAGTTTTGATTTGTCTTTCTGCATCTATATAAAATACTCTTTACAAGCTCTTCACAGTATATCGGTGTCACACCTACCCCTTCTTCTTCATTAAGCTCTGAGCTCAACTGGCTTACAGACATAGCCCCTGCCACTCATTTACTGAATTTTTAACTTAAAAAAGGCTTTGTTTGGTGTTGGAGGATGCACCAATACAAATGAATAGACACGCCAACTTTTTTCAAATCTTTATCCGCCGTACCTTCTTTTACGCAAGATCTTCAGAAACAAAAATAAGGGCATTTTAAAGGCTGCTTGTCATGACTGTCCTACTGATTCTGTTCTTGAAACGTAAATGGTCTTTTAGTAATTTACACAAACATATAAAACCTAACCTGTAAATAGAATCCCAAGTTAACTCTCAATCTAAATGGTCAGAAGTTCAAGTCTGAAAAAGAAAACAGTTACTTTCTTCAATGAAAAGCAGTATCAGGTAAAGGTTATGACTTGAAACTATATTTTCTAAAAGAGTATGATGAATAATTTCTTGCTTTACTAATTTCTCCGGGTAAAAGTGTTGATATGACTGTAAGCTCAACACTTTTAAGCACAGCTCAAAAATTTATTTCTCATTAATGTTCTACAGCATATCAAAAGGCAGATATGAATATAGGTCTCCATTTTCACAGACAAAGAAACCAGAGCTGAGGAGAATCCTTTCCCCTCCAGTCACATGGCAGAGCTATGTGAGGGTCAGGAACAGATGCTCTGTCCCCTGAATAGATGTCTTGTCCTCTGCCTGCTGTGTCATGCAGCTTGTCTGAGGTATTTTTGTATCACTGTTGTAGAGCATGTGTGTTAGATAGGATGAACACTTTTTAGTGTGAAATACTGAATATTGGATTTTGTCATAAATGTCATATAAAAAGGTCTTTCCAAGCCAAAGGTATTTCTGAAGAAATAGAAAAGAAAAATACTTGCTCTTTGAATAGTGGAGACTTGATTTGAATCTGTTATGTTTTTTTTCTAAGAGGAGAGCACATATTTACTTGGACAAAATCTTTATTTATTTGGTCTGTAAGGCTGAGGTGAAAAGCACTCAGCAATATAATCTGAAATAACTGAGTGAAACTGTTGAGAACTTTCAAGTAACCCTTTTTAAACACTAGTGGCTTACTTTCATGCTGAGGCTTTTTGAAGTATTTACCTTCTAGTTTCATAGTACATTTTGGACCAGGTATCTTTTTTATTTCCTTCAAAAAACACTAAACAATGAATGCCTTCACCATATCACAGTCCATATAGGACAAAACCATGATACAGATAGAGATGCTGTCATTGAGGAACTTTTTTGTTTTATTTTGATTCAATGTCTCATATCTACAAGATATACGCCATGCCCTGAATGCCTGGTTTTAGAATTAGGTAAACAAAAACCTAAAGACACTTTTCTTGGCTATGGAACAATCAGCCAGAGAAAAACTTTGAGGTCTGGGTAGATGAAGTGCTTGAATTGGCAACTTGTGTTGTTACTTCTGGAACAAACCTGGGCAGCAGGGAAGACTGGCTGTAATTAAAGGCATTACGCACTCCGACAAATGGGGCTGCGGATATCATTACTAGAAGTGGTCATGGAAAGGGTGTCTGCAGTGCAGAAGGCAGGGTAGATTACTCTGGAGCCAGGAGAGTTCAGCATTTGACAAAAAGCAAGGGCCTAGTCTTTTAAAGGGGGTGAGCTAGAGGATTTTTTTAATTTTGAATACATTTCTGAGTTTAAAATATCTTACCTAATTTTAGGGGGTTTTTTAACAGCATAGTTTCAGCTTCAGTGATCATCAAGCTAAAGGTGTCTCAGGACTCAGGTTGATTAACAAACAGAAAGGTTTTCCAGCTAAATATTGCAACTGTGTGTTGTAGAGGGCACTACACTTTTCACTGTGAAACCGGAAATGAAAATTATTATTGAAGGTAAACAGAAGGGCACCTTCCTAAAAGAGCATGTGTCCTTCCACTGCCACCTACCAAAGTGGAGAGATCATATTTCAAATCTTAGTCTTCCCCTTTTGTCTGCAGTCCTTCTAGTTTCTCTAGCTGGCCAAAAGTGTCAGGCAGAGGCAATGTCCCAAGCTCTGATCTCTTTCTGGCCTTAAGGCCCTGCATCCATCAAGTTCATATTGAGAAGTATAAATATCCAATAATCCCAGCACGGTAAAAGCTCTAGGAGCTTCTGCTAGCACAAGCCCCTAAACCCTCCTTCATAGGATCTGTGTTGCCTGTGTGTGAACATCTCTGAAACACCATGGACTGTCAGGAAAATTGTGTTAGCATAACAAGTTTAATATAATACGAAATAACTATCTTCAGAAAGTTTAAGCTTATACAGTGTGACAGATTTTCCCCTCTTTTAATATGTTAACTAGATTAGTCTTTGTTTCTTTGGTGCTAAACAACTCTGGGGATATTTAGAAGGGTCCACCCACATGAAGACAAGTCTCTCTTGTGTTTAAATTGCCTAGCAAAGCACCTTGGTACAGAAAACCACTTCAACAAACTTTGGAAATGAACTTGCTCAGTATTTCATGTAGACACAAAGCCATCAACAGCAGTAGTCTGGAGTTGAATTTATATTGGCGTTATTTTTCTTATCCATGAAGTTCAAACAGATAGCTAAAGTATTGGATCTGTGCCAGAGTAACAAAAGAGTTCAACAGAGAGTGGAGAAACATCATGATACTAAATAGAGTCTACATCACTCAGTGTTGCCCCCCTCATAAGGGAAGTAATCACGTGTGCTTCCCTTGGCCTAATTTAACCCTAATGCTGTGCTATTTTCCACAATAACACTTTAACATTTCCCTTCAGCTTCCCTGTGAAATGCTTGAACTCTTTAATAAACACTCAGTGGGAAGTCATGTTAAAAAGCAAATAACAGTGAAGTCAAACTAAAAGCTTACTTATCCAGTCAAGTTTTAGGCTATGAATAAAGCACATAATATAGCATAGAAAGTTTGGTATCTTAAGCATTCATTTGTCTTGGAACATTGTCTTGACTCACTCTTTGAACTTAATATCAACTTCTAAAGATCACTTTGCTATAGATATAGTAAATGATAACTTCATCACTTACAAAAGAAAAGCAAAACCCAGCTCTGGAGACCCTGAGATGAGTCTAACACATTGATTTATGACATGGATTCTACCCAGCTAGATTGCTTCCTATTCATTTCAGTAATAATAGCTAATAATTGATTCATGACAGCACTGATTTCGTTACATTTTGTCATCATTCTTGCAACAAAAAAATCACTCTAGCAATGAAAGAACCTTGCTATGTATTTGGACCAGACTGTGTTATGCTTATTATTATTTGTAAACACAAGCAGCGCCTGGGAGATGAAATAATGCCACAGTCAAGCCACAAGCACACTTTCATCACAGTTTCCTCAATGGAGGCTGGCTAAATGTAGGTAGTTCCTGCCAAAATATTCCAAGGAATGGTACAAAACTCTTGGGGAAGAAAAGCTCTGATTGCAAATACCAAAGTCAGACATAAGTGAAGCAGATTAGTCCACCACACATTAAGGTGGGCTGGTATGTTAACAGTAAAGTTGACAAGTTTTCCCATTTTCTGTTACCTTGAGCTTCCCACAGGAGCTCTCCTTGTGAGTTAATTCATCTTGCAGAAAAGCATTTCTAGGAAGTCAAAGAATTATGTGGGTTTCCAAATAAGAACATTATATTTTCTCTGAGTTGTACATGAAAATTTGCAGTGCTGCATGAATTTGATGAAGTAATCTTGCATTTATTAGTAGACAAAGGAGTTTGAAATCACAATAGCTTGTGCTTATACACAACAGAAATCCTAGACGAGTTGATGAGATCAGTAGTGAATGTTCTCAAGTACAACTTTTCACTTGTTATTGTACAACTGGAAGCAACATTTGGATTCACAGTTCCAAAAAGATTTAAATACTTTGAATTACAATTAAAACATCTAAAAATGTTATTTGATTTTTTAGTTTGTATTTATCCATGAGACAAGGCTGTGCTGATAATTATGCCCTTATTGCATGCCAAGATTTTATTTTCCTCCCCAAAATGACATCAGATTAAGTTCACATACACAGAAGGCAGACTTTGGACACACTCCTACTGCACAGTCATAACGTTTGCACTATTTTTTCAGGTAACATACCAAACCTGTGTAACCATGTAGCAACTTGGATGGCCTTCCCAAAAGGAAGGGCACCTCCCATTGCAGGACCAGGATGTAGTCACTAGCTGTTTCTCAGACAACTGTTCCAATAAAAACTGGGATCATGTGTGCCTTTGATCAATTTATAAATCATTTATAGGCATGACTAGGTTAACTGTTAACCAGCCTGCCACTTGATTTCCATGCAATATGAATGGGTGGGGTTGTCTTTTTCTTTTTTGTTTTATTAATCTTCAGCCTTCCTTTTTCTTTCTTTCTTTTTCTTTACGAAATGATGCCAGAAATCTGTTTGTTTAGCTGCTTGGATGATTTTTTTTTTTTAAATTCCACTCAGCAAACATTGCACATGGAAAAAGTATAACATTGAAGACTATTGTAAAAATCCCATTTCATCTGATTTGTTGCTCTGTCACCATGTCCTGAACTTTCTGTTTAACTTGAAAATAAAGCATCTTTATCTGCTAACATAGCTCCAATCCTCCCACTCTCCCAGGGGCTAATTCTTCAGCTTCCACTTTCCATGTCCAGAGTAAAAGAGAAATAATGGAATCTTTGCTCCCCAGTACAAAAGGCTTCCTCTCTTAGGTGTCTGTTCCCATTTGCATCAATATTCCAGACGGATAAAAAGTGGAATTTACTCAACATAGTCCATCAAAATACCAGGCTGCTCAACAGAAGAAAGCATATACTGGGTCCATCTAAGATGATCCAAATCTTCCTTCACCCCTGGTTCACTATTAAAATAGAAAATTACGTAGCAGCTATATTTCTATAAGTTCTTAAATTAGTTTTCTTTCAATAGGTCTGTTTGAAATATTCTGAGTTGGCAGTTTCATCTGGAATCTTTCAACAATACCAAAACTCTTTTCTAAGAGACGGGGGGATGGGACAGGGAGCAAAACATGCAGAGCTATTATTCCATCGAATTTCAAGGACCAGCTGTGACAGGAAAGGAAAGGGTGGGGACAGGATCAGTAAACAGTCGTTCAATTCTCCTGGAAAGCAAAACACAATTAAAAGCAGAAAATAGAGCTGGTGAGAAAGGGGGAGGGGAGGCAAAACCGAAACTGGAGAGGCTATTACTAATATTTTATTTTTAATTATTAGAAAAAACTACAACAAAGACCTGAAATAGAGTTTAGGTGGAACTGGGAAAATAAACAATAGACAGACTTCACAAGATGAATAAAAGCTGGTAAAACAGGTGCGTTACATCCCTTGAAGAAATGGTCTCTACAGGGACCATTTTTGTGAGGAGCTGTTGTCCCTACCCAGGATGTCTCCTGTGGGTGATTTGCCCTGGACAGAGAAGAAGAGAGCAGCAGTGCATGTGGACCCAGCTGCTCCATGTCCTTCATCACAGCACCTCCTCAGATGTGGGGCTCAGCATTCCCCAGAGGGATGGATTCAGATGTGTTAGGTCTCTGTGTCCAGGGTGAGGGTGGCCTGAACTGAACCTGTGTTGTGCAATACAGAGCTATGGAATAGAAATATGAGAGCACTGAGCAATGGCAGAGCTCACCAGTGATTTATGTGGCCTGAACACACACCACAAGCATCCTCATAGCCTTGATGATGAGCAGCCCATTAGAGGATTGGCACCTCGTTAGCCCAAGGGACACTCATGTCTTTGCCTGGCTGGAGGTGCCTGACAGAAGAGAGCAGTGCTTTCCGTGAAGGTAAAAGAAGACTCCAGCGAGTGCTTATTTCTTTTCTCAAACAAATCTTCTGGGCTTTAAACACAGGAAAAATGTCTGTGATCACCATGGATGAGCCAAGCTCTGCTACATGCTGTCCTGAAGAGCCACTTCAGCAAGAGGAGTGGGCACCGTGTTACGCCTCCTTTCCCTAGCAAGGCTACTCAGGAACAGAGATGTGAACTGGCATCCAGGTGTTAGACATCAAGGAAAGTCTGAGATTAAAAAAGAGGGGTTCAACACACAGAATCATCTGTGTTGGCAATGCCAAAGTTAAGGTATCTTGCTAAGAAAAAAAAACAGTCTAGAAGAGAAAAAAATAAAAGCTTAGCAAAGGAAGTGATACAAATGGGCATAACACAGAGAATGCAAGACAGATTTGTATTCCATGTAGTTTCTGTTTTAGTGTCACAAACATTTACATCCTTGATGGATTCCATCCATCATTAATTTTCTAAAGCATCTGCCCAGAGTGGTGACTAAGTCATTTTCTTGATCTCTGTCACTTGGATAGTGGCTTTGGTTTCTAGAAGAGGAGCTGCACACAGTTTGGCCTGGGGGACTGGACACATCAGTGGGAAAAAGACCTCCTTACACAAAACAGTGGCTACTTTGAAGTGGTTCTTCATTCCTTACACTGGAATTCTGTCCAGAGAGGAATCTGGTGGGTGATACCAGCTGACCAACCATGCTTCAAGTGCACAGAAGTACACAGCAAATTCCTGTGAGCCTGACAGCTGAACTTGGAGAAACAGCTCGTCTCTCCCTGAATTTTCTCTGCCCAAAATCTTTTTGCCAGTATTCAACAAGGTTTTTCACAAAATAATGGAAGAATTCATAATTGTGGCTATGTGAATAAGGTGGCACTGAGCAAGCAGCATAGAGATAAACATTTACTTGCCACTTCTGTAGAAGGGAATTGAAAGCTGATGTATTTGAACAGAAAACTTACTAGTCATATCCTTCATAACTCAGAGTTTAAAGCTCACTGCCAAGTGCTACCACTCTGAGAAAGAGAATCCACAGGGATCTGTGATCTGTTCTCACTGCCTGCATGCTGGAAGCCCATCCATGTCACCCTGCTGTCCCTCCAGAGAGCCTGGTTACTTATGCTTTGCTGAAGAACCTCTCACAGGACAGCAGGTTGTCCTCATCGGTTGACATGATGAGATGGAAAGCCTATCACTTCTCTTGTACCTGATCTCAGTTTTTTCTACCACATTTCAAAAGACATGTGACTCATTTCCTGTTTGAATTTGTATTGAATTTGCCTTTCATTTGAAAGCATTCTTGCTTTTTCTTCTAAAGAGCCTTTAAATATCTGCTGTTTTCTGAACATGCCTATGCGCCAGTCAAGTCACCTCTAAAACTCACTGTATGGTGTAATTTTTTCCAGTCTTGCTTCCATTTTTTACACTTCTTCCAAATCCAGTACCAAATCTAAAGGTAGAATTCCAGCCTCTATCTTACTCATGGAAAGCACAAAAGTAAGACCATTTCCTCACTCCACACGCCTTTTGGGGAGAGTTTTTGTTTTTGTTTTTGTTTTTTTTTTTATTTTTGTACCATCAAGATGGAAAAGTCATATCACTTTATGAATTGACTTTTCTCACCTCTGAACTTATTACTGGCTGTCAATCCAGTTCCCAGTTTGTCTGTATAGATTAGATAACATGATCTTAGACAAAACATTTTCAAATAATATTTTGTGCAAATCGAGGTTAATAAATTTTCCAGATTATTTTACCTGAAACCATATAAATTCATCACGGTGAGTCCTTTTTATGCTCGCCATAACAAAATGAACAAATCATGACAAATATGATTTGTTCTTTAACAAAGAGAACTGCATAAACCCTTCATTGTAGATGTTGAAAAAGAAAGAGAAACAGTAGAAAAAACAGAACTTGGACACTAGTGATGAAGTGATTAGGTAATCTTTTCTTTCATACAAAACCCAGATAACCTTAAATGCTAAGAATCATGAGATTAGGGAATGACTAAGAGAAGCACTGTGGAAAGGGACCTGAGAGTCCTGGCTGATGACAAGTTGAACATGAGCCAGCAGTGCCCTGGCAGCCAGGAGGGCCAACCCTGTCCTAGGGGACATCAGGCACAGCATCACCAGCCGGGCAAGGGAGGGGATTGTCCTGCTCTGCTCTGAGCTGGGGCAGCCTCACCTCGAGTGCTGGGGGCAGGTTTGGGCACCACAATGTAAGAAAGGCATTGAACTTTTAGAGAGTGTCCAAAGGAGGGCAACAAAGATGGTGAAGGCCTCAAGGGGAAGCCGTGTGAGGAGCAGCTGAGGTCACTGGGTCTGTTCAGCCTGGAGGAGACTGAGGGGAGACCTCACTGCAGTGACAACTTCCTCATGAGGGGACAAGGAAGGGCAGGCACTGATCTCTGAAGGAGGGCAACAAAGATGGTGAAGGGCCTCAAGGGGAAGCTGCATGAGGAGCAGCTGAGGGCACTGGGTCTGTTCAGCCTGGAGGAGACTGAGGGGAGACCTCACTGCAGTGACAACTTCCTCATGAGGGGACAAGGAAGGGCAGGCACTGATCTCTGCTCTGTGGTGACCAGTGACAGAAACTGAGGGAATGGCCTGAAGCTGAGTCAGGGGAGGGTTAGGAAAAAGTTTTTCACCCAGAGGGTGTTTGGGCACTGGAACAGGCTCCCCGGGGAAGTGGTCATGGCACCAAGGTGTGATTCTTGAAGTGTCCTGTGTAGGGCCAGGAGGTGGACTTGATGATCCTGAAGAGTTTTTATTGACTCAGCACATTCCATATTTCTGTGGTTCTATGAGAAGCATCAGAAATAACAGTTTCTGAGATCTTCATGAATATGAAAGAATTTAGAAATAGTTAACAAGATTACTCACTTATTCTTTTCAAATTAAATGTATTTATCAGTTTTGTTGTAAATCCTCTCATTCCTTTCAGGAAAAAGTAAAAATAAAACAAAACCCCCAACCAACCAACAAAACAAACAAACAAACAAACAAACAAAAGACAAAAAAACCCACAAAAACAACAACAACAAAACAAAACAAAACACACACACAAAAAAAAAAAAAACAAACAAAACCCCCCCCAAAACCCAACAACAACAACAACAACAACAACAAATCAACAAAAAAAGCACAAAAACCCAGCTGGGTAAATAATTAATTAATAGAAAGAACTATCTTATTTTTTCTGAGAACAGCTTCCTATGGAGTTGAACTACAGAATCTTCCTTTACAGCCATAGGCCAATGTAAGATACTGTTATTTCCTTTCTGATAGTTCTAATTGTCAGTTTTAACTGACCTTAGGTAAATGCTGACCTCAGTTAAAACTCTTGAATAAAGTATTCTGTTGGTTATATGGGTTGTTGGAACCTGAACTCAGGACTGGACTGGAGCCTGGAGTCTTGTCTGGAGTGTAAACAAGTGTGAGACAAAGCTCCAAATTTCAATTTAGGAAATAAATTGGACAGAAGCACATGAAATGCAGAGCTAAGCACACTTCATGTGTGTCTCCTGAAACTTTAACTGTCCTAATGCTGTGTATTTTGCAAATGCTTCTTCCACATTATGTCTGACAGACAGCTAAGTAACATTAAACTGTAATTGAAAACGAATTTGGTTTGTTTAGTCTACAGAAGAATAGACCTGATAACAGTCTATAAGTACAGAAAGAGCTGCTGCAAAGTGCAAAGGAATAATCTCTGCTTCATGTCCTTGGAAAGAGGACAAGAAGAAACACACTCGAATTACAGCTGCAGAAATTCAGGTTGGATACCAGAAAAACCCCTTTATCTGCAAGCATCACTAGGCGTGGGAACAGATTGCCTTGGGTGATTCTGAAATCTCTGTCACTGTGAGCTTCTAAGGAGGAATTAGACAAATGTTTGCCGAGGTGGCAAAGGCAGAGTGGAATTCTTGAGGCTGAATATAGACTACATAACCTCCACAAACCTCTGCCAACTCTATTTTCTATGGTTTATTCCTTTATTCGTCTCAGTTATGTAAGGGAGTTCTGTGTATTTCTAGAAACTCACCAGTTCCATAAATTTGAAATGTATATTTATTTACAAATTTTCATAAAGACAGAGGAGTAAAAGAGAAAAAGTTTGTAACATCATGCAAAGAATCAGAAATAATATTACACAGGCATGAAATTACTGTTCATAGCACTACCACAGAAACTCACTACGTAACATTGCAATAAATATTCTTCATGAAAACTTCTCACAACTCAAAAGCAGTAAAGGCATCAAAACCTGCAGCTGCATATCATATAAATACAGCTCTCCCCTGATAAAACATATTTCCTGTAGTCCACACTTTTTCTACACAAAACTCAAAAGTTGGTAATGAGGAAAGAAACAAACGTGCTGTAAGTAATCAGATCAGGTGACTGAATTGCAAATAACCTCCTCTCCCCCCTCCAAGCCAAGGAAAAGTGTCTATAAGGCTAAATCCAGTGGGTTTAAACATAAGGTAACTTTTTAAAAACCACGTTCCTGATTTTGCCGTTCAGACATTATTGACAGAACAACTAATACAAGACCTCTGATGCAAAATTTCAGCAATAAGATAATCAAACCAGTCCTTTATGTGTTCATTTTGAAGTCTTTTTAAAGTAAACAATGAAACCATTTTTCTTTTTACTCGAACAGCCCCCAGACAGTATTACTACCATATTTGTATCAGCAGCATCATAGTATTAAGGATTTTTTTCACAGAAACATCGTTTTACACTGATCTGTGGCAAGCAAAAAATTTTGTTCACTTTTGTGTTTGTTTCCAAAGCCTTTGCATCCAAACACAATTTTTACGAAAGCTATCCTTAAACCAAGGGCAATGCATGCATATGCAACCTACTACCTTTTATCTGAGGATCTGAATCAACTTTCTTTGATTCCAAGCTTGCTCTTGACATAAATGAAGGCAAGTATGGTCCCAAATTGGTCATTCACAGCACCAGTCAATGGCAGTTTGAAAAGAACAAGGACTGCATTATAAGGGTAAACATTTGGTATGATTCAAATCTTATGCAATATAGAAATGAGCTTCAGGCAAGATGGTTTTTGATGCCTCAGCCGGTCATCCCCATAGTGTGACTTGTCATAAAACTTCTTGCAGAATACTACAAAGAAGGGGAAGCAAAGAGAACGCTCAGCTAATGGCTACACACCACAGTGCTCACACCGTGTGAAAATAAAATGTAGGAAAACATAATAAGCCATATATTAAATTATACACCTGCAACATTAAGAGTTTTCATATTATCCTCGAGTTCTTGACATTAGAACTTTCTCTTTAACTAAAAACAAACAAAAAATCTGCTTAAGAGGAATTTGGTTTTGTTTCCAAAGTCAAAATAAAGTCTATCTTTAGGAAACATATTTAGTTAAGTCCTCTGTTCCAGCATTCCTAGAAATCTACCCAGCTTCCTTCCTCAGTGCTCTGAATGCAGCTGCATATGAAGTTTCCTTACTTCTCATTTCACTGGACCTGTAGACAAAAATGACAGTTTGCAACTTTTTAAGATTGTATTCATTAGCATTAAGATGATTACATACCTTGCTTTGTAGTTATTTGGTACCATTATAATCCTCCTCTTTTCTCACCCTTCTACATTTTTTTTTAACTTTGGCCCTTACCTTCTAATTTAAAAATCTTTCTTTATTTACGTATGCAGGGGTGTAGCTCAGTTTTTGTATCTCAGAGTAAGTGATTACCACAAAGACTGCAGTGAAAATCAGTTCAGCTTGTGGGAAAATACAAAATTTTGCTCATCTTCTTTGTAAGTCAATATATTCCCTAAGTGTCTTGTTGGTTGGGTAAGAGTCCTTTATGCATTTGGCTGCATTTTCTAACCTTTAGGGCTTTGATACTGCTGTCTGTACTTTTGCCAAAGTTTTAAAACAATAAAAACCACTAGAACATCCAAAAACTAAATACAAAACACGTTAATGAAATTTGCAAACTGTGCCTGGCCTCTGCTTTGTGCCATAAGAGTCTAGAAACTATGCAAGTTTTCATATATAATCTAAAACATACAACTCTGACATTAAATAAGGAAAAAAATGTTTACAATGTTTTCAATGAAGTGTGAATGGACTTGCATTCCCTGAGCATAATTACAAAATAGGCCAGCCTTAGTGTGGTTGCACAGTCCTGGCTGATGTCAGCTGGAAAAGTATTAGAATAATCACTATAAACTGTACTGGATGAAACTTTATTGCCAAGAAGAATATTGTCAAGAAAATAAACTCTATGGTCAAAGAATACATTTTATATTGGAATTTATGTAAAACCAGTATAAGAACATCTACAGAAATTCAGAGAATAATGTGTGTGAAACTGACTGTCCCACCTGTAAGCAGAAAGGGCACATCTATATTTGGAAGAGAGATAACACAACAAAAAGAGAAGGAAAATGATGTTGATACGATCAATTCTTACCCGCTTGCTACAGTTCTGCATGCCAGGTGAGCTACCAGTAGTCCCTGACAGGATGCACGTGAGCTTCTATGCTTGACACAGACTTCTAACTCAGAATTCTAATGCTTCTTGAGGGTGTTATTCTTCTTCAACCCTCTTGTAAAATGTGACAGCATCAGCTACTGAGCAGCTGCCATGTTCCAGCCTCCCAACACTGGCTTTTTCTCTGATGAGTAAAGCAATCCTTAAATATGTACATATATATGCACAAAGATATGGAGTTTGTATCTCTTGGGGAAGAGATTTTGAAATTTAATTGCAAGATGTTATTTTACTGCTATAAACACCCACCAGTTTTCCCAAAACTCACCTGGGAACTGTGGCACATTGTTTTCAGGATTTAAAAAAAAAAAAATGTTTATTGAACTTATTTTACATTTCCTAAAAACAGTTACATGTTCCTCTTAGCTGTATAGTGATGAGGAGGCAGTATGTCCTGGCTGATATATAAAAGAAGTTGGGCTATTGAAAATAGAGTATTATATGACTCTTTCCCACCAAATTAGTGAAAGAATCCATGGGCAAACTTTTATGGAAAACAACTTTTCTCTGATTAATTCTACAAAATGGTGTCATTAGATATTTCTGACTGATGCTTTTTCATTCTCTTGTTACTTTTCACCAGCGAACTTGAAGAGAATAGGTCTCCTCTCTCTCTACACCAAGCCATGGTCTTACCAAAAGATGAAGATATCTTTTTCCTGACATGGTGATCTCACAAGTGGTCTCACAACCAACTCTTCCACATTAATGGCTAAGAGATCCTGGTATTTACAGGCCCCAGAGGACAACCAGCACTGAACTCACCATTCTTCCCAGAATGTAATGGCTGCAGCTTTAAAATAAAAGCATCTCCTCCTATGGGGATTCCTTTGTGTCAAGGATATACTATTCATCATCATATTCCAGTTCACAATGCCTAGAATAATGAGAGGGTTGTGCTGAATGCAGTCTGGTGCAGCTGTGTTTTTCATAGCATGACACCGAGGATATGTGCTGCACTACCACATGGGATAATGTGGGAGGAATGTCCTCGATGGAAGGAGTCAATCTGGACATGGGCTGAATCCAGGAGCAGACCCTGGAACAAATTATCATGTCAAATTGTTCCTGGGTCTTCTTTTTAGGAGGAAAATGCTGGCTCAGTCCAGCACATAGCAGGAAATAGCTAATTGTTAAGTGGGTACACATGTACCCAGCCTCATCTTCAGCAGGACCAAATTTTTACCACACTTCGGCATCATCAAGAGATAAAAACTTTTTTTTAACATTTTCCAGCATTTGAAATGCTTCTGAGATTTTGTCTGATATTGCAATTGATGTTGCAGTTTGTCTGTTTGATATTGCTTCTCTGTTTTGCTATAAAAATGATGAGGCCTACAGTAATTTTGGCTGTTTACAGATAAACACCCAGAAACACAGACGAACTGAGGAGGAATCCTTGCCCTTCAGAACAAGGGAAATCACTGCTGGATTTTAAACTCTTCAGGTGAAATACTACCCAGTGTGGAAGAAAAAGCTAATGGTATGTGTCATTTGGGCTTTGAGGTACCGAGAGTTTTAGTCCAGAGCCGTCTTCAACAGGGACCCATCTCCAGAGAGCAGGGTGTTACGGGTCCCATCTTCTCAGCAGCCTGTCTCCTTCAGCTGCCAAATTATGAACCTGAGACATTTTTAGCTTAGTCATCTCATTCCTGCAGATCATAATCAAACCCAGAGGTCACAAACACAGGGGAGGGTCTCTCCTCCTGGCACGCAAGACTGGCCAGTGACTGCTGACAGAGCTGTAAGTGCTGTGTTATGTACTGTGGGCAAGAAAAACAAAGCAAACCCAAATAGGTCAGCAGCACGGGCAGGGAAGCCTGAACTTCACACTAGAGTAATCATTTTCCCCAGAGGAGGGCCACAAAGGTGATCAGAGGGCTGAAGCACCTCTCCCGTGATGGGCTGCAGTTGTTCAGTCTGGAGAAGTGAAGGCTCTGGTGAGAGCCAGTAGAAGCCTCCTGGTACCTGAAGGGAGCCTACAAGAAAGATAGAGAGGGACTTTTTACAATGACATGTAGTGATACAACAAGGGGGAATGACTTCAAACTGACAGTAGCTTTAGATTAGAAATTAGGATGAAATTCTTTACTCTGAGAGTGGTGGGACACTGGCACAGGTTGTCCAGAGAAGTTGTGGATGCCCCTTCCCTGGGAGTGTTCAAGGCCAGGCTGGATGAGGTTTTGAGCAACCTGGTCTAATGGAAAGTGCCCCTGCTCATGGCAGAGGATTTGAACTAGATAATTTTTAAAGTCCCCTTCAACCCAAACCATTCTATGATTCTGTTATTAAATTATCATCTCCTTACCTTCCTCCACGGCATTCTGGGGCTCTGGATTAAGGATTAAGCAGATCTTTGTCAATGGGCCATTCTCAATGTTTGCATTTAGTCACATTTCTTCTTTTTCCTTCACTTCTCAGCTCAAGTTTTTCAGTCTTTGACTTTAGGCAGTGAAGACTGGTTGGAGAAAACTCACTGTTCGTGTATGGACTCATGACTGTGTATCCACAACATGAGAACACTCAGGATTCAGTACCTCAGAGACACTTTGTGACACGTTCTCTCTCCAGATGGAAAAATGCACCTAAAATTACAAAGAACATTCCCAGAGCATGGGACTCACTCCATCCCACCAGCTCCCCTCTGGGATTCTCATAGATTCAGTAGGTGACTTCTTTATGCACCTAAAACACCACCCTCCACACACCTTTCTCCTGAATCCAAACCTGACTCTTGTGCTCTTCCCCCACAATAAAGACACTTAGCATCCCTCACTGACCATTTCTGTGGGGCTTCACTCTGTTTATACCCTCTTCTCCTAACACTCAACTTCCATGTCAGCTTTCAGCCCACTGCTCCAGTCCTGCAACCCCCTGATTGCTGAGGCTTCAGCAGCCCATTGTCCCAGGGTGATTCCTGGTCAGTTGTTGCCTGTCAGGATTTAATTACCACCTTGTCAAGCAGGTCTCATCAAGCCAGCCTGGACTGACAGAGAGGTATTCGTGACACAGCAATTTTCATAGCAGTAACTCCATAATAACTTCATTATCTGAGTTTACTGAGTTCATTAAACCAACATACTGGCCACATTTCAATTCAGCTGTTAAGGATTGTTTCATTTTACAGACTGGATTTTTATTCACTATCATTTGATTATGGTGGCATCTCTTGTTTTGAATTTTTTTGCATCTTAAAACTGGATTATTAATTTAAGATAACTGCATAAAATTGTATAAGAGCTCAGGACACAACAGTAGCTAGTTTAATTTTAAGAATTAATTAATTACCATATAGTTTCAAGTCAGATAGTCACTTCAGCTTTAGGAAGAATGATTTCCCATGTCTGGAAACTTCCTGAACACTTTTTTCATAGACACAGGAACCAAATCTGTATCTCAGGGATACTTGCTTTCCATTTCATCTTATCTTAATGCTACAGGTGATTATCTACTATTAGAAGATATATGCTGAGCTGAGCTGCATTTCCTTCCAAATACATCTGTTAGCTATAAAAATAAAAGGGACCCTGCTTTCTTCAAATTATATATTACCTCCATCAACTGTGTGAAATTTTGTGATTTGTTTATTAACCAAGATTTCAGGTGAAATATTATATATATTTTAAGAAACAGGATGGGAAGTTGCCACACTGGGAACTGATTTATCTTTTGTGGAGAGTCAGGCATCTTTTTCAAGTTTGCTACTCTGAGCAAAGCCATGACTTACTCTTTCACCTATTCTCTTCCAGGTAATAGATGTATATTATGGATTTCATGTAACATAATTATTATGATGCTGGATATAATTAATTAGATTATGTCTTCTAGCTAACAGACTTCGTTCTAATTTTAATGGTGGAGATGGAGAATACTGACATAAAGAGATGTACCATGAAGAATTACTGCTTAGGTTTTCGGGGGTTTTTTTAATTCTTTATTTTAGTTTTACTTTTATTTTATTTTTAGTAACAATTGGCAGGAGACAAACCCCTGGTCTGTCTGTTTAGCTTCAGGGGCTATGCAGTTTAGCTTTTACTCTGTTTTATCGTGGAAGATGTCTTATCAGCCTTGGTTACCAGACCATCTTAATTTGGGAGTAAAATCTACAGCATCCCAAGTCAAACTCTGTATTCCAGATGTTGATGTTTCACCTTGGCAAACTATCTGTTCATTAGCCTACAGGCAGGCACACAGGGTTGAGGTAATAAGACCAATGAACAAATTTTCCTCAGGACAGCTGAGCTATTATTTACAGATGTGCTCTGGGCTTTTTTGATCTCAAACAGTCAAAATCCTTGCTTGTAGAAAGAAAAACACAAGAATATTTAGTATGTTTCTGGTGCTGTTGCTTGTTTCTTCCTTTCTTTTTGGAAATATGGATTGAAGAAAAAAACCAAACTAATGGTATGGGTTTGGATTCAGAATTAAAACAACTATGAGATACTATGGGCATGGTTTGTGCTTGTAATTTGTGGCTATTTAGAAAATAAATTTTTTCCTTGAAAAGTCTGACAACAACTACATTATATTTAGTTAAAGCACCAGATGTACCTACTTCTTAATTGAATGCTTAGACTGACATTCCTTAAAATGGAAAACATATGATCTTTGTAATTCAAATATATCCACACCAGGACCTCTGTCAGTGTTCAGTCAGGTCCTGATGGATCAGTGAATAAAAAAAAATTTCACCACCAGCAAAAGAGGTCAGATTAACAGGAGTTAATTTGTAACAGTGGTTTTTTTTACATGACTACCTATTATAAGAAGCCACATGCAGCTGCTCAGGATCCTGAGCAGCATGTAGCATACTCCAGAGGTCTGTCAGCCCCATGGTCCCTCTGAGGTCATCATGTGGCTGTCCTGTTAGAAAGGAGGAGAATGAACCCCAGTCACAGTGTCCCAGAGCAGCACCCTGTGGAAATGTAGCTGACAAATCTTTCTCATCCATTGGCTGCTTGGGTCTCTCTAATGCAAAGAGAAGAAATCTTTTCAAATTTCCAAATCTTCAGAGAGAAAAAGAAAAAAAAAGAAAGAAAAAAAAAAAAGAAAAAGAAAAAGAAAAAGAAAAAGAAAAAGAAAAAGAAAAAGAAAAAGAAAAAGAAAAAGAAAAAGAAAAAGAAAAAGAAAAAGAAAAAGAAAAAAGAAAAAAAGAAAAAGATAAAGAAAAAAAGAAAAAATACCAAAAAGCATAATTGTCATTACAAAAAAATGTCCTTGTATAGAAACTACTTTCAGCTAGGGATAAGATAGTATTTAAGATGTTTTGTGTCCTCTCTGCCTTCGCCTCAGCTTATTCATCTAGCATACATGGCTTTTGCATTCTGTCCTCCAAATTCAACCTGCTTCCTCTCAAAGTCTGAACCTGTCTCTGATATTGGTGGATGAGGACTGTATCTTTCCTCACTCTCATTAAAGTATAGCAGGATGCACGCATCCATGGACCTATAGAGGAAAAATTCACTCACAGTAGTATAGCATTCACTAATGCACTACATTTTTAAAAAAAGTAAAAAAGAATTAGCCATAAATTTTAAAAAGCTCCAAGTTAAGATTTTCAACTTGTACTTGTACAACATACCTAAGTGAAACATCATCAGTTCTTATGTATCTGTGAAATTATACGCTGCTCAAACATGTTTGTCCTACAGTTCAAGAAAGACATTTTTGATATAAAGCATAGCTCTGCAACTGGTCTCATTCATGGTACAGATTAAAGATAGGCCATTTCTCATCACCTGTGCCGTTCTGAAAAACAGCTGATGTTCTTTTTGACTGAGCTCATGAAGACATTTCTGAATCCACTGCAGCAACATTTCTGTGAGCAAAGTGTTGGCTGCAGTGGATGCACTGGTGATTATCAGAAGCCAAACCCTGAACCTTCATTACATCTTGGGGCTTCTCTTTGGGGCTGGAATATGTGAAGATTCCCAGTGATACTGAAAATATTCGTGGGTGAGAGAAACTGATTAATTAATTGGTTACACTCAGGAAAACACACTTAAAATTTCCTTGAGTATCTTGGTTCACATGGATTTTCTCGTATTGTATTAGGAATTTTTCCTGGAAAGCTCAGGCATCCTAACTCTCTGTAAGTCCAGTTTTTCTGATGGATTTGCTCCCAGAATAAGCAGTAGTTTTCATATGGTTGGATGGAAAATTTTTTGTGAACCTGCTCTCCTCATGCTGAAGCATCTGGCCCATGAAGACTTTTCAACAGATCATTTTTCAGGACATCTCTTTTCTCTTAGAGCTGAAAAGAACTGTTTGTCATTTTAGCTGCCTTGCCTTCTGGTTTAGGCCCTGTTTCAGATTCTCACTGCAGACTTCACCATGCCCTGTACCAAATGTAAACCAATATAAATTTCATAGAAGGAATTCAATGCCTCACAAGCCAATTTTTTTAGACAGGAAACATTTGTCTATCAGTGGAATTATAGTTTCAAATTTCACAATGTTCTAGTACAAATATTTTGTTTGGAAAAAATTCAATTAATCTTGGAAACTATTGCAGTGATATCTCTTCAATTAGAAAGAAGTTACAGGGCCATATTTCCTGGTACATTCTGTTGAAATGCAACTGCTACACACAATGCTCAGTCTGCTGATTTAGCAGCACTATGAAAGCACTGCTTGTGATCTCTATAGATCCACAGAATTAAATTCAGTTTTAAATTCAATGCCCTCAAATGCTAGTACAATTTATACACACCAAATGAGACAGTGAAATTTTCATGGCATTTCCTCCAACCCTGTACACACGAAATAAATTTCTCTTAATTGAAGGAGGTCCTTGACTGATCGGCTCCCCATTGTGGTTTTTTTTTTCCTTTCTCATTGCACATCATGTTGTTCAGAGCCATGATTGTCATTATTTCCTTTTAAATAGTCAGATCTGAGTTCTTGTGAATGCACTTTGAAATATGAGGCTCAAATACCATAGATGTTAAAAATCACAGTGCATGTTGCCATTTCAGAAAGAGGTTCTTCAGGCAGAGAACCAGTTTCCACCAGCCCAGTTTCCACCTCATCTACAGAATCATTCTACAGTGCAAATCCTGACAAATAACTCATGCCAGCAAGAGCTTCCCTTTTAATATGCCTTTGTACATGCTCCTAAGAATAATGAAAATGTAACAAAATCATAAAAATTAGTCAGATAAATGGAAATTAGACCCTTCAGACTCCCACTGCAGTCAATCTAATAAACTGACAAGCAAAATTAATTTTCCTGTATGACGCACAAATGTCCTTTAATGGCAAAATGCAGATACTAAACAGTTGTCAAGAGACACCTGAACGTGCTCAGTCTTTCCTATCAACCCTCAGAAGGCCACCCACATCACCATTTCTTTTTTAGCATTGGGAAGCCATAACGCAGAGAATGTTAATCTCAAATACCGATACAAATCACAACCTCATAAACAGTTTACGCTCATATTTTATAATTTTCTACAAAAGGTTTTCTAAAGGAAACCTGCTAGGTACCTGTTAGAGACTTTGTTGTTGTTGTTGTTGTTGTTGTTGTTGTTCCTTGGGAGGGGGGAAGACTTTAGTACTGCGTGATCATATATGATTAGATATAGCTTGGAATATGATCTACCATCTTACCCAAGCAGTTTCTAGAGCTGATAATCTAAATCTCTGCTTGTCACCAAATATTTGGCTTTCATTACTAAAACACTTCTAGATATACTTCAGTCATTTAATCAGTGCACTGATTATTCTATGCCTTATGATTCAGGTGACTGATCATACATCAAGAATAAATAACTCAGAATAGGGAGGACTCATACTGTTTATACTGAGAAATAATTGTAAGTTTATCACACATACAAATGCAATAATCACAGCATGTCTCTGATTAGGTTCAACAATATTCTTCCTATCAGTTACTCACTGAGTATAAACAACTGTAAAGAACTTCAATTTGTAATATAAACTGGTTTCAGGTGCCATGCATGCTGAAGTGAGAAATGTACATATGAATACATGAAAAGATAGACCTTTTATTTGAAGCATGGGTATGAACTTTTTCTAGTAGTGAAACCATTTTTTAAAATTATTTTAATTAGTGATAGCTATACTTTCTTTTTCTGGAAGGTACTACTTCCTAGCTTACCAAAACTGATAAGGTGCTTCTTGTACCGACATCAGTTTAAGAAAATCTCTGTGTCTGGGTGTATATCAGCAGGGGAGACAGTCTGCCCCTTACCCCCAGCCTGCCTTCAGACAACATCAAAACCTTTTCTCTATGCACATCTGCTGACAAAAAAGACCAATCACTTTGGTCTTTTTTCCCCTAGAATCAGAAAGGCACGTAAGAGCAAAACCATGTCTGTCCTTAATTCTAAGCCTTCACGCATGAGGAAAAAGCATGATACATTCCCCACCTTTACTGCCAAGAATCTGAAGGTTAAACATGGCTGCACAGTTAATCAGTGTGCACTAATTTGACATGGATGAAGGAATTGAGTCTTTCATTAGTAAATTTGCAGACAACACTAAGCTGGGAGCGTGTGTCGATCTGTTGGAAGGACGGAGGGCTTTGCAGAAAGACTTGGAATGTTTGGACGGATGGGCAGAGTCCAATAGGATGAAGTTTAATAAGTCCAAGTGCAGGTCCTGCACTTTGGCCACAACAATCCCCTACAACGTTATAGGCTGGGGACGGTGTGGCTGGACAGTGCCCAGGTGAAAGGGACCTGGGGGTACTGGTCGACAGCCGGCTGAACANTTATCACTCTCTACAACTTCCTGAAGGGTGGCTGTGGTCAGCTGGGGGTTGGTCTCTTTCTCCAAGCAACAACGGACAGAACAAGAGGACACAGTCTCAAACTGCGTCAAGGGAGATATAGGCTGGATATTAGGAAAAAATTTTTCACAGTAAGAGTGATAAAGTACTGGAATGGTCTGCCCAGGGAGGTGGTGGAGTCACCATCCCTGGATGTGTTTAAAAAAAGACTGGATGTGGCACTTGCTGCCATGATCTAGTTGAGGCGTAAGAACAGGGTTGGACTTGATGATCTTGAAGGTCTCTTCCAACCTAGAAATTCTGTGAAATTCTGTGAAAAATTCTGTGACTTTTTTCCCAGGCAGACCAGGTTTCCCCGTGCCTTCTTGATTGTTCAGTGTCCATTCTGTAGAATTAATGTGAAAACACATTAGAAAATTTATAAAACCTCCAGTTACATTTGCTGATCATGGCCGGCACTATGGTTTCACCATTTAGATTAAGTCATGAATGCAAGAGTCAACTGACATCAGTTCAAGAGTGACAAAAATAGGTAAGTGCCATCAGCTAGCAATAGTGAAGCAGTCAGACACAAAAAATGACTCTGTATTTCATTCATTTAGCTTTCTTTTGTTCCTTTTACCTCTTTTATTGTTTTTAAGTTTTATTGCTTCTGAGTTCCACAGCAGAAACCACTAGCTGTGAGAAATAGCATACAAAGCCCTGAGCAAGCAGAATATGATGAAGGATGGAGATTCTTTCTCCCAACATTCAGTTTTGGGGCAAGTTGGAGCATAAGCATGTTTTGCATGCATCAAAAATTGTACAGAAGTACAAAATCCTTGCTGGGATATGATTGCATGATAGCTTCCTCTGCTTTAAGTAGAGAGATCAAAATTTAAAAAATGGCTTCTCAATCACCTCCTAATTACAAAAAGAACAGTTTAAATTAAAATAACAGTATTCTAGCTTCATTATAGGACATCAAGTTATTAAGTTATCAACAAAGTACTATCTTCCTTTCACAATATAGTAGACAAAAAGTAGATATAGTTTTTTTTTGCCCCAGACAGTCTATTTACTTTCAGTGCATTGAGTCCTCCTGGACCAAAGTTTCAACACACCTTTTTTTTAATTTACTACAATATACTTACATTCTTTTCTAAAGAAATTAAAAATAAACGTGAAATTGTGGGGGAAAAAACCAAACTAAACTCTGGTAACTTTCCTGTGCAGATTCAAAATAATCAATTACAAAATTCACTCTTTGCTGTTCTTTTGTCACATGTCCAAAAGGCATCCAGGACAATATTTTCAAAAATGTTCATGTGACTGAGGGATCTAAGGCTCATTGATTTAAGGTCCTTTGAAAGCATCTTTCTTATTTAGAATGAATTCAGTTCTTAAAAGGTGATGAACTTTCTCAGTCCTCAGGGATTTTAGGTGCTTTATGAATCCTCTGCCCACTCAGAAGCTTGAGACACTTGTATCAATACTTCAGAATATATTTAGAAGCCAGGTTTAAGCATTTCCCTTGAAAAATTTTGGCTGATGTAGTCAAATAATTATTCTATAGATAAAAAATAAAAAATGCTAAGAGCAGTCCAAAGAACAACTAATCTCACACACCAACTCACTGATAACATGCCAAGACTGCAGAAAAACATAATAAAAACAATATTACAAAGTTTATAGGGATTTAGTAGGTCACAGAGACCATCTGCCCACAAATCAAGGACTATTCATTACTGCCAGGTCATCCTTACAGTGAATTATCTAGTTTTGACTCCCTCAGAAGACTTGGCTGACCACGCCCTTTCTAAGATGTGATGTGTTAAAATTATAATGTGTCACGTAAGTATATTGTACTATTTTGGAGTAAAAAAAAAATGTTGTTTTCCAATAAAGAGACAACAAATATACTACACTTGGTAGATTCAACAATTAAAAATTAGAATTTTGAAATTCTAATCTAAATCTTTGACACTGGGAAGTACCTTCCTTCGACATAAACCTGTTTGTTTAGCCCTCATCTGTAGCCTGACACTCATGTATAAATATGGCCTACCATTTGCCATTTTTATGGTTTCAAAAGGCACACAATTTCTAGTTACATGTGCCCCACTTGGACTGGTCTGTAATAAAGCTAGAAAGCATTGAAGGGAAAGAGATTTTTTATTTAACTTTTTGGCAGCAGTCCTTTTAAACATTGTGACTCACATCACCAAGGGATCAATAAAAACATATTTATCTCTCCAGTTCCTTAAAATGAACTCTAATCCTCCTCTGTGCATTTCCTGTTTGAAAGAGGATGGGAAGATATTCCTAGGCAGTAATAGAAAAATATCCCAAATTTTTTTAAAACCTATTCATAGTTATAGATTGACAAAAATCAAACTTTTATGGCATTTTCAACAGCTCTACAGAGACAGTTCTGTTTGAGTTGATAGAGTGTAGTTCTAGTTATGTAGAGTTTGAATTAATTACTCATAAATTATTATATATATCTAAGAAATATAGAAAGTTATTTTGCACAACAGGAAAAAAATCTGAAACCAACAAACATATCGCCAAGAAAAAAAATCTTAGTTGCTGGCTATTGTAATCTTCCTGAAGTTCTGAGTTTCCAGGTTCAGGTTTCACTTGAACGTGATGTTTTATTCCAAATAATTTATGTTGGAGTAACAACACTGAGAAATAAGATTTCCAGGCACTCTGCTGTTAGAATGAAGCAGAGCAGCAAGAGGCATTCCTGTCCACAGAAATCTGCTGTGAAACAGAAGCTGTATATTTTAACTTTTCCTCCATAAAATCCTGTATCAGTTTGTGAAGATATGATATCCTTACTCTAATGAAAAAAATATTCTCCAAATGAAATGAAAGACAGACTGTCCTTGAGCCAGAACTGCAGTGCAGAGGTGTTGGGATATGCCCACAGGAACTGACCATGGTTGGCAATAGAGCATAACTTCATTTGACATGCAGGTTGAATCAATTTACGCACAAGTTTGAATGTCATAGCCCAGCACCCCACTGGATAGCAGAGTGGATAATTTTTTGATAGAAGACTAATTTCCAAGTCTGTAGAAGCAAGTGAGGCTGTGGAGTTTTTGCAGCTTATCTGATAAAGCCTTTAAAGTAAGTCAAGAGCACTGAATTACAGAAATTCTCAAGTCTAAATAAACCAGAGTTGAATAAGTATAGTGTAATGAACTATTGATTTGCTTGTCTTTTCTCCCCATGAAACAACCTTAGGAAGATTAGTCCATAAACTGATCTACATCATTCTAGATATTTAAATATTGTGTGTGTGTGCGTGTGTGTGTGTGTGTGCGTGCAAATGCTTAACTTTTAATTGGCAACAGTGAGTGCATTGGATATTCAATATTTGGTAGTCTAGTTCTTAAGATTAACTGAGATAACAATAAGTCATATAGCATGTTTTCCTTCACCTGACTGGATAAGACTACAGTCTTTTCCAAACAAAATTGATGATTAAAGTCCATTTACTTAGCATGCCAAATGTTTGTGGACACTAAAGAAGAGATAGTTGAAAGAAACTACTACGACAGCATTATTTGAATATTTTTTCTCCATTCATCCAGCCTTAACTACAACGGAAAAGAAGTAGAAAAAGTACTGCTGTTAAAACTTTATGAATGTAAGAAATATTCACTATACAAACCCACTAACTCAGTTCTATCAGTCTGGATAGCCACTACATAAAATCAGCATGAATACATGGATCACTGTAAAATTTCCAAACAAACACACAAGACATGACTAAAAGAAATAGTTAGCTCTAAGTCATTCTAGGCAAGGAATTAAGAGATGTCAGAGCTATAGGGAGGCAGAAACTGGTCTGAGATTCAGACAAGGTTGAAGAAGCTGAAGATAGATCAGTTCCAGAGTTTACACTGCTGTAACTAGAAACAGAATCTGGCCCGGCACTCTGTGGAAGGATGCCAAGAAAATTCTTGGCATCTTAAGTTAAAGCTGTAGGTGGTTAACAGGAAAGTTAAGGTCAAATAAGGAGACCCTAAGTTGGCTGTGGTTCCATCAGATAAGACAGCCCACCAGGCAAACAGCAGTCAGACCTCAAGATTTAAAGGGCTACTCTTCACAGGAGTTCAAGACTCTGTCAACCAAAATGTTACATTTCTAGAATAACATGGGCTTCTCCAAATACTGACATTTAATCATTCTTTATTAATGTGCCAGGCTATTGAATTAAAAGCAGTGTTCCCATCATAAATTGAATTCTCTTTCATTCCCACTATGCCAGGCACATATAATATATATCACATGGGTGAACCTTGAAAGAGGAGTGTTTATTTAAGTTGTATCTTCCTCTTAGTTTGAGTTTGTTTGCATTTTGTAGTTGAGCAATGAGATTGAGTTGCTGAGAATATGTTGGTGGGCTGGGCAAGGGCCACCTCAGAGGAAATAAATCAGTTGCACAGATAAATGAGCTCTTGTAAATCTTTTCCCCAAGTGTTCTACAATATATATTCTGAGTCCTCATTCTTTCATTAAAAGAAGGGGAAAAAATATCTAGTTCAAATAACTAATTGAAAATCTCACCAAAAAAAAGCAAGAATTTGTGAACTTCACATATATCTGCAAGTAAAATTAACGCCTAGGTTTTCCAGGGTCCTGTAAACCTGTGTAAAAACCACAGACTTCATGGCTGAATTTGGTTCAAGTGGACAGTATGACAATGTTAATTTTCTTTGCTATTTCATGAGTTAATTCTGCCCAAAAACATATCTGGGGAAAAGATGACACAGTATTAAATTACTGTCCTGCATAGTGTATTCTGGCTGGCAGTCATCAAGAGTTTGGAGAAGGAAATATACTATTATTATTTTCCCTTCACAGATGCCAGAGCCCGGATTACTGGCTTTTATTCAGCTGCTTTTTTGTTACTCCTATTAAGCACCTTGCCCAAGAATGCTTTGGATTGCTACCAGCTTTGGGATGATAAGAGCTTTGCCTCTACTGAGTGATTTGCTTTCTTTATGTATTGAAATCACTGAAGACAGAGTCCTTCAGGGTATTCATCTCAGTGCTGAGGATTTCTGTGGGCAAAGTAATTTGGACAGAGTCACCTACGTGCCATGCATATAAAAATGCAACATTCATTGCCTGCATAAGGAGGCAGCAACACCACCTGATGTTTGATCCTTTCTCATGTATGAGCATAACCTCATCCAGAAGGAGTCTGAGGTCAGTATACATCAAGTCCCATCCTGCAATACAAATCCAACACATCCATCTGTATGCCATGTCAGATTAAGACGAAGCTACTGATGCAGCTCATTGGAGCTGGGGAAGGTGGCACAGAAATTACACTGCTCTCTGAGATGCATAAACCAGCCAGTATTCCCAGGTCTTTGCCTGTTGCAGTGAATCATCTGTCTACTCCTTCCACCCACTTCAACAATGCCTGTCCCAAGTATTTAAGAAACCCAATAATCAAACACTCGAAGTGTCACACTCTATCCATAATTTTAGGCTATTAAACAGAGGCCTGCAACCCCTCCAGGCTAATAATTGTTCTACTTGCTAACAAATTCTACCGTCTAGATGAAGTATTGAGGTGGAAATGCAGTTCTGAATTAAAAAAACAGCTTGCATCTTCCCATCTTGGAGCATGGATATGGCTAGCACATGATAGTCAGCCCTGACACCGGAGACAGGCCCCTTCTCTGTGGATAAAACATTCTTTGTATCGTCACATATACTTTCTTTGCAACATAATGAAGAGATCACTTCAAGAAGTTATAATACTGTCACATGTTAATGCTTCCTCTGCACAGAAGACAAAGCACAGAGTTCAACTGCTGCGCACTGCAATGAGGCACAGATTTTTATTTGCCAAGATAATATCATTTTTATGATGGAATCACTTCATTCTGAAAACTGTATTTCCCTATATAAGACTAAGCAGGCAGGAGTTGTTGCTACAATCTCTGATAAATTATGTTCTAGAGAAGGGGATTTGATGGATCTGCTGATTCTACAGTTTTACCTGTACTCACTCTGGCTGTCATGCCAGAAGGACTCTTTATTTAATGTCATTGTAATTCGAAAGAATGTTTATCTGCAGATGGAATATTTTTGTTAAAATTTAAACAGTTTGCAAAGGGAATGAAATATTCACCAGGCAGCATCACTAGAACAAGATCACATATAA
>WAAE01001984.1:0-20502 GCA_013400495.1 Nicator chloris | reverse complement strand
AGGATGACGGTGGCCGCTGCCAGGCGACGCCATCAGACTGTCCCGCGGACCCGGATACTCGTGGGCGCCGGCAAAATCAGCGCTCCCAGGGCACCCACAGACAAGCCCCACGGTGCCAAGCGGGCTCTCTCAGTCCCGACGGACGGGCGGGCGGGGCGCGATCCCGCCCGAGCGCGCCGCTTTGTAGGGGCAACGGCCCCGAGCACCACCCCCGGCACCGGGCAGGCTCCCCGGGACTACAGCTCCCAGCACGCCTCTGGCCCGACCGCACCGCCCACAGTTTTCCCGACAGCCTCTGCGGGGCGGAGAGTGGGGCGGTGCGCGTGCGCCGCGGCGGCGGAGCGCGCGGTGGGTGGCGGCTCTGGTGCCGGTGGCGCGGCCCCGGCCCCAGTGTTTGTCCCGGCTTCAGGTAGGGTGGGCACGGTGCGCTGCGGTCGCGCCCCCGCGACGGGCCTTGTCGGGGGCGGGTCGGCGGGTAGGGAGAGGGGAGTGGGTCCGGTGTAGCTGCTGCCCACGGTAGTTTCGGTCCTCCGGCCGTGCCAGCCGTGCCGCGGCGGTGAGCTCTCCACGACTACCGGGCTGCGGTGCGGCCCCGACCCCTGACTACGCCGTTTGAGCGGTGTACGGGACCGCGCCCTGGCTCGGCCGCCTCAGCCTGCCCTTACCTTGCCTGCCTCGCCCCAGGGCTGCGGGTGACGTGCTGGTTCCTGCCCGGCCGGCGGGAGGGCTGCGGGACTACCCGGGTACGCGTGTGCTTTGGGGGTAGGTAGGGAATAGTGGGGGCCGGAAGGCACGGAAAAAAATCACACCTATAAACTACTCAAATCCATTGGGTACTACTGGCCGGCAGCTCTGAGTTTTGGTAGTGGTCTGATAGCCGAGAAAGTTTGGGATCCTGTGTTTCAGTTAAATGGGTGTAAAGGCATCTTTTAAAAAAAAAAACCTAACAAAACAAAAAACTAGTAACCATTCCAGGCGTGTTTATGTCTTTGTTTATTCAACAGCTGTGGAGAGCTGAAGTGGATTTGTTCTATTTTGTTTTTAATGGTAAGAGAAAGGTGATTATAATGTTATCTTTGTACTTTTGTCCTTGTTTGGATTAATAATTGTTTTCAATTTTTTGCTATCTCTTGATCAATGTTGATATTTAATGAAGACTGCCAAGATGCAAGATGCCTTGCGCTCCTTACAGTTATGCAGCTTATTCCAGTCACAGCACAACTCCAAAGACTTCTATATCTCAGCCAGGGGTTGGTTAATTATAGTTCCATATTGGGTGCAGAAAGAAAACTGTGTAGTTAGGGAAGGGAAGGAGATTAGGCTATCTTTAATGAATGGGTAATGTTACTAAAATTAAAATTAATTATGGTTAAGTGTAATACAATGATTTCTTAGTAGCAGGGACTTTTATAGGTGACACAGAAAATAATGGCACCTTAGCCACAAACTAAGCCTTCAGGAAATGAATTCTTCTGTGGCAGAGAAAATAATCCATTGATGCTGAGTGCTTCTGTATAGGAGGTTTTTTTTAAATCATCTTCATCATCCTAACAAGCTGTTAATGCCAGTATAGTTATTTAATGTGCTTTATTTAATATGTGTTAGTATTTTTTAGTGTTCTGTTGCAGAATCAGGAGAGAACACATTATTACATTTTCTGGTAGTGAAACCATATCTGGGTTGTAATTGTGTAGTGCGGCTGGTAAAGATAATTGGTGCGGAAGTAAAAGGTATTTGGATTTGAGGTGGGCATGGAAACTCCAAAGTGAGAAAAGAGTAAAACGACCTGAAGTATTAACCCCACACAAAACAAGAAAATGTTTAAAATACAGTATGGCTTAGACCAAGTAAATTAGTTTTTCTTATGTTTTGCATCACCTCACATGATGAACTTTGTGTAAGTGAATCTTCTTTTAGTGGGAATAGTTACTTATAGTCCTGGAGCCAAGAAATCATTTCAGCTCCATAGTGAACGGTTTGACCTACTCTGATAGATGAGTTAGGCATACATGTTAGATCACAGCTTTGATAACTGTGTGCCCTTGGAAAGAGCTAATAGAAAAACTGCACCTTTAAAAACCTAATGGAATGTTATTTAAAGTACACAAGAAATTGTATACCAACCCCGCCTACTAAGTAAGAACAGAGTAGCAGAGTCTAAAGGCTCTGTTTTCAGCTTATACCTCGCATGTAGCTTTTGTTCATTTATTCTTTGGAGTAAACAAGCATGCAGTTTCTGCTGTTGCATTTCTGGAACACTGAGAGTGATAAGTGTTGTTTTAGAGACACTATTTTTGCATCAGTGAGGGCACAAAAGATGTTTTATGTAGTTACTCTGAATAGAACAGGTATTGTTTTGTTACTGTTTGAATGCAGCAAAAACCCCTAAAGGCTTGACATTGAGATGGGAAGTTCTGTTACTGATTTAAGTTTTTGAGTTACGAAGTACAAGGTAGACCTATGTGGTTTGTATTTCAACTGACTTGTACCAGTTGCATTGAACAAATTGAAGCTAAACCAGCAGCTAAACCAGTATCTTCATCTCACCCATTTTAAATGGTGTTACATTTTGGTCCTTGTTTGTACCAGAGTAACCTAAAATGTTTCGAGCGTTAGTTCAGCTGCTTGATTGCCAGCAGGTTCTTTCCCGTGGGAGATCTTTCATCTGGCCTGCAACACATGTTCTGACTTTGTATCAGAACTGCCAGTGCTGTTCCAGTTAATCCTTCATAACTATATGAAGAGAAGGCTGGAGGACATTACCTTTCTGTGTAGCGAAGAGCATTTCCTAGTAGTCCCATGTTTCTTGATCTGCTAGTGAAAACCTTGCAGAAGAAGGTTTTCACAATAAAATTTTTCTTGTTATATTCATCCTGTTTTAGGATCTCAGCAAGATGAAAGGGGTATCCAGGCATGTTTTGTATTATTTCTCCTCTCATCTTCCCAAATACTTCTTGCCTTCTAGATCAGATTCAAGCCCAATCATTTAAATCTTAGCCATGCATCTAAGTTGTTTCATATTGGAGTTGTATCTCGGAGTGGCATTTTTAAGACTAGATAAAGTTTAAGGCTTTGTTGGAAAGGCAAAACAGAAACAAAATTTTGCTCTCTCTCTCTGTCCTACGTAAGCAATTGTATTAAATCAGCAGAAAGAATGTTCAGTTTAACTCAAAATAAAAATAAAGATTAACAAGTAGGCAATACAAATTAGGACGTAACCACAGCCTCAGAAGTTGAATTAAAATGCTATTTTTAAGTGATTCTGCTACTGGTTTGTATATATCTCTGCTGTTATTCATCAGTTCAGCTACTAGCTCTTAAATAAACTAGTTGCTCGCCTGTTTAAAAATAACCATAGGAGTAGTTTTAACAGCTCTTAATTTTCTTCCACCTTTGATAATCTGAATGTTTTCTGTGTGAACTGTAAAATAATGTTCTAAACAGTTCAGACCTTCAGTGACTAATAAAGTTTATGTCTCTAGAGTAAATAGATCTCCGATATTGGCTGATTATGTTTTGGTAAACTGGCATAACACATTGTTATTAACGCCTTTCAATCCATGAAAGTGCCATTACTCGGTAGAAGAAAAAAATCTAAATGCATAAGCATAATTTCTAAACTTTGATAGATGTGTCTAATGGACAAAAATATATTTGTTTCTGCAAGGGTCTTTTAATGTAAGGTGGCAGCTACCTAATTATGGAGTGCTAAATAGCTTTTGTATGTTTGCGGGATTGCAGCTGTATTCTTGCCGAGATACACACTTGCCAATTTTTTCTAAATTCTAGTGGACAGAAAATGGCTTCTGCACTCCCAAATTTCCCAACTGAAGATACTTTTAGAACATCATTATCTTTTTTTTTTATTTGTGTCAGATTTTCTTAGGCAGACACTGCATCTTGCAGCATGTGATGTGCTGAACTGTATGTAGTGCCATGGATTTAGTAGTGATCATTGAGAAAGATTTTGTTTTCTTCTAAAAGGGCTTTGGCTCTTTTGGTGTTTCTTGTTTTTTTGTCATTGCACTTTTTCAGTTTTGTGGGACTTCCTTGTGTTTTACTCTTGTCTGTTATTCTTGAAGACTGGATGAACTATTAGAGGGATCTCAAGAAGCTGGAAAACTGTGTGCCTTATGAGCCAAATGGGCTTGAGAGTTCTAGTTCTCTTCTGTCCTTTCCACTTAGTGTCTCTGTTCAAATGTGAAAATGGTGCAGTGCAAAGTGCAGATTTCTGTGCCAAATAGCCTAAGAAATTTAGTCCAATTTTTAGTCCTGTTTTGCACAGCCTGGGTATTCTTTTTTTTTACAGTTGGCTCTCATGACTACTGTGCAGTTTCTGACTCTCAAGGCTTACCTTGCTGTTTATTGTTTTCAGCTGTATATTCATCATGACATGGTCAAATATTGTTGTAAATTAAAGCATCCAACAGAAGTCTTTGCAATGAAGGATGTGAAGTACATGTCTGGCCTGATTTCATCCAGTCAAATGGTAGCTCTGTGGCTGTGTACTAGACCATGAGCTGGCAGTCATACAGCCCAAGGCGTGGTTAAGGTATCTGAGGGGTAGTCTTAGAAGTTGTGAAAATATCAGGTAGGTGAGATGAAAAAATAACTTGAGGGATGTTCACTCTGTTTGTGTGTTTAGGACTAGGCAGTGATGTGGTTCTCCCTCGAAGCAGGCCTGTTTTGACAAGTTGTTAGGCAGCATTTTGCAGGTGTTTATCAAATACATCCATCACTGGGAGTGAAGTACTGGCACTTGCAAGATCAGCTTGGGTTGATCGACATGTCCGTTGGGTAAGAAGGAGAATGTATCCACTCACATGAGAAGTTGTGTTCTTGCAGGGTACCCCCACACCCCAGGGGGTGTTTCCTATTAGGAAAGGAGTTTCAATTTCAACTCAGGACTTCTAAGGAAGAAGAATCAGAATCTTCTATGCTCGTCTCACTGTAATTGGCTCAGTGCCAAGACAAAGGCACCTGTTGGATCTTTAGCTGTCCCTCAAGAAATGTAGTTATTTTCTATAGGGCAACCTGCCAAAAAACCATCCTAAATTGTTAAGTACATAAAAAAGAGCACAAAGGTTCTTGATGCTTTTTGAGGTGTTGTAGCAGGTGCAAGGGGCCTCCCTGCGCTGTGTGTGGCTTTTATTCTTTTTTTTTTGGTATAGTTTGTTATTTTCTACTTTAATTAAAACCTTTTTGCTTTTTCAAAATACCTTCAATCAGCTGTCTCGCTAATTATTTTTAAGCCATTTCTGGAAGGTTGCTGGTCAACCCTCAGAGTGTGTTGAACCCTCGTGGGGCTAAAAACACGCTGGCTGCACGCAGAACTTCATCACTCAATCATATCAAGGCATCAGCAGCCTCTTGCACATCTGTGATTTGCAAAGTTCTCAGTCTTGTATACTCCTTACATGGTTTCTTACTTTCCAACATCAAACTGATAACAGATTAGTTGATGTGAAAGTAGTTTTGGTTGCCAAGAAGCAGTTGCTGTTTTCCACTGACTTTAATGGCAGGCATACTTTTGCCTGGCTTGCCAAGTACAGATGATCTTTTATAAACCTCTGCTTTAGTTTTGCATTCTCAACATGTTGATAATCATTGCAGGTTTAGAGCTTGGAGTGTGATGGTGGACCCAGCTGCAGTAGCAGATAGGAAGTAATAGTTCTGATGGCAAGAATTCCTCAAAATCTGCATTGTTATGCTAACATAAAGGGCTGCAAAAAAATTTTTTTTCCATATTTATGCTTTAAGTCAGGAAGAGCATTAAAAGTACCCTATAATCAGACCAGGTGGAAAAAAGTGATTTTCCTAACTCTGTGGATCTTTACTGTACATTTCAGGAAAATAAGACCATAGAATGCCAGAATGCAAGTCAGAAGTAGGAAAGTACCTGTGCTGCAGTTTGTTTTCCACAGGTTGTACATGGCCTTACATTTCCCATTTTTCTCTTTGTGTTTAGCCTGGAAGCAGAGTGCCTGAGTATGGGAGCTTTACCAGATTTCCATTATGCCTTTCTGTTTTCAGGACCTGGTGCTTTAGCACACAACTAAAATTTGAGGGATATAGTGTGATGCTTTAGAGGTTACCAAGTTTGGTACGGTTCAAGCAGTATGTTGTGTGACTTGCTGCAGAAACCAGCACCGTGCATTTTGTTGCATATATTCATTGCTTATAGTAAATTTAGCAAAACTGTTCAGGATTGCCTGAATAGTCTGTGACTCAAATACTTGTCTTGAAAGACCAAAGTATAACCATACGTTTGCATGTAGTTGTATCTGTGATTGAAATGTGCATGTAAAGGAGAAGGTGAATTGTAATAAAAAAACTTCAGTGTTAGATGTGAATATTTTCTGGAGTTCTCTCAAAAGTTTTTCTGGTGGTGGGCTGACCACTAAAACATGAACTTTGGATTTATCTAATATCTGAATTTATTTATGCTTAAGAGTTCCATTCAAATGAAAACAGTATTTTCCCTACAGCTGGCAGGTAGGTAAGTGGAGCTGTCAGGGAGCAGCATGGTCAATAGTGGCGTAGAGTGTGGAGTTGTGAGTGGAAGGAATACTAGAAATTCAGAGCCAAATGAAAGCCTTGTGAAAGCATCAGGCTCATTTCATATATTCTGTAGCATGCTTTGTTTTTTTTTAATAAGATTTCTCTGGCTGCCAAGAAGGCCATAGATATGTTCAATTGTAAACTTAGCTTAGTGTTTTAAAGTACTCCGATCGAGCCCATGGCAGGGGGATTGGAACTAGATGATCTTTAAAGTCCCTTCCAATCCAAACCATTGTATGATTCTATGAAAAAGATGTAGCAACATCCTTCAACATTGTGGTGGTTTTTTACTTATTCTTGTTAATTACAAAGGTGGTGGCAGCTTTAAAAAAGCTTTATTCATTGAAGTAACATCAATAGCCAGTGCTCCAAGTACTACAAAAGTTAAAAAAGCCTTTAACTGCCATTATGTGAGGAACACCAAATGTTTTGGTTTGATTTCTTTGAAATGATCCCTGTGTGTCCTGGTTTTTAGTTTAACTGCACTTGCATCTTGTTGCATGTGTATTCCTTCCTGTACCCTCTGTTCCTATGCCACTAGTTGTGGTGATGAGTGATTGTCATGTTCTCAGGTCCACACTGCAAACCACAAACAGGATCACCTATCTTGATCTCTGTGGCCTGTTTTTAAAGTTCAAGAAGCATTTCGACAACACTCTCAAGCACATGGTGTGATTCTTGAGGTTGTCCTGTGTGGGGCCAGAAGTTGGACTCAGTGATCCTTGTGAGTCCCTTCCAGCTCAGCATGTTTTTTGATAAATCCAAACACAATTTTTAAAAAGCCCAGCAGCCCAAAGGAAAAAAAAATCACCAGAATTTCAGGGTTTCGGACAATAAAGCAGACTGTAGTTTTCAAATAGCTCATCAGTTTTGATGTGTGGACTGTGATAAACATAAGGCTGTGGTCATTATGTATTCATGGATCTGCATTATCTGGCTAATATTAGCTGCTCTGTGTCCTTACAGATGCTCCCCCTCTGTAGTTTGGGGGAAAATATTCTTGTTCAGTCATGTCCATTTTCTCAAAATGAAGTCAGTGTTTGACTCTCTGTAGCTTTTCAGTATCTTTGGTCCCAACAGTTGGCACTGGTCTATGCAGTGTCAACCAGTGGTCAAAGGCATTTCTTTTGAAATGTAGTTACCTTCTTATTCTTCCAAGGCAGAACAGTATTTTCGAACAACCCAATAGATGGTAATTTTACCTTTTGATCAGTTCACCAATATAATATTTTGTAAATAATCATAAAACTGCTAATTAATAATTTCTAGGGCTTAGGAAGTTTATGCAAGATGAGAGAAAATAATATATGATAAAGTTCATTTTGGTTTTTTTGCATGCTGTTTTTTTTAGACAGTAGTCTCATGAACAGTCGGTGACATCGGGGCAATTGGCAGAGTTGAGGAAGAAAAATGACCTTTTCGTGAACTTCTAGAAAGAACGCAAATGAGCATAGTGTGACCTTCAATGGTAAGTATAACTTGTTATTAATGTCCTATACCTGGTCCTTGAACCCCTGTATTTATGGAGTTCTATAAGTTTCCTGTTTGTTCATCAGAGTGTTTGAAGTTTGTTTGAGTTTTAATTGCTTTTGAAATAGTTTGAGAAACACCTTTAAACCTAAACCCCATAAATAATCGACACACTATCTGACTCTTTGCTAACTTAGAATTTTGTGTATGTTAAATTATTCAGGATTCCAGAGAACATGTTTTTCATAGTTTATCAGTTTGCAGCACGGACTTGAACTGCATTGCTCTCTGCTGAAAACTACATCTCAGTTTCTTAGCAATCCTTTTTATTTTTTCCCCCCAAGTAAAACATGAAAAGTAACACTGCATCCACCTTGTGTAAGGCTTTTTAAGGGTAAGATATTTTAATGAGAGTATTTACTTTAAACGCTAAACCATGTTACATGTGTGATTTATGGAAACTTTTCTATCTTACTGATTTTTAGGTATAGAGTGTCATTAACTTCTGAAGTATTTGATGTCTCAATTTGGCTTTATTTATCAAGTTTAATAAGTAAAGCTACTCAAGTTTCTCTATGTATATTTCAGCTTTTGTCCATGAAACCTCCTAGAGAAGATGGCTGACATAAGCCTGAAGGAAGCAGCACTAATAGTTGGTGTGGTAGCAGCATGCTACTGGAACAGTCTCTTTTGTGGGTTTGTTTTTGATGATGTTTCAGCAATTTTGGACAATAAAGATTTGCATCCTTCTACTCCGTTAAAAAATCTGTTTCAGAATGACTTCTGGGGCACTCCAATGTCCGAGGTAAATGGTTTGTGAAATATTTGAAACGTTTAGGAAATTGATAAAAACCTTGCAGAGTGTTTTTACACTTGTTTTTCCTGATGTGGTTTTAACAGGGTAGCTTGGATTTGATGGAACTTGGTGGTGTTAGGGTTTTGTACAATTATATCAGGAACACATGTAGCTTATATCCTTTCCCTTTCTTCAATAAAAGAACTGGTAAGAAAATGAAGTTGTACTGACAGCACACAGCTGCAAGATGTTATTTCCTATGTAATCGTAATATCAAAATTGAAGAACTCTGACCAATTTCTTTTCTCCTCCAAAAGTTAGATATCAACATACAAGGGTACTTATTTCTAAATACAATTGGAAGGAAAGATAACACTTAAACAAAAAAGCTTGGGATTAGGATATTGAATCCTTTAAATTTATTTAAGTGTGTATATATAGATATTAATTCAGAGTTTCTGATTTGTAGCCCATATAGAGTGGCTATGTATTAGCTGAAAAGCTGCATTGGCATTGAAGCCCTTGATAATCATTGCTAAGTGGTAACAGCTAAAGGATTTGGATACAGTTTTAAAAGTCACGCATGGTGTTATTGCTGAGCAAATGAATAAAAATTCTCTCCCATTCATACCTTCTCTGCTTATCAAGGAATTCCACTTTATAATCTTTTCTTGTGTTCGTAACCTACAGGGTTGGTTCTTTGTGACATACTATTTGCTAGCTCTACAAATAGACTCTGATACATAATTTTCATATAACCCTGTAACCAAAGCTTCCAGATAACATTTAGTTCTGTATTCATTAAGGGTTAAGTAGGTTCCTAAATTCCCCCAGTAAAGTTTCAAATAGTACTTATTAAGGTGTTTTTACTGAAAAAAATCCTTAACCATGTCTAGTGGAAAAAAGCCAGGGTTTTTGGGTGGGGGGGAGGCTACTGATTTTCATACCTTTGCTTTGAAGTTAGATGCCTGACAGTAGAAGGGGATTCACATATAGATAGGTGTTTAGAAAGCTATTTTGGAGTGGAAGTCACTTTGTAAGTTAGTGGTGACTGATTGATTGATTTATTTTCTTTCAGGAGAGGAGTCATAAATCTTATCGTCCCCTCACAGTTCTAACATTTCGGTTAAACTATTTGTTCAGCGAGTTAAATGCAGTTTCTTACCACTTTCTAAATCTGGTCTTCCATGTGGTGGTTTGCATAGTCTTCCTCAAGGTCTGTAAGCTCTTCCTGGACAACAGGAGCAGCATAGTTGCATCCTTGCTCTTTGCAGTGCACCCAATACATACTGAAGCGGTAGGTACAGCTATGATGTGCTTAATTTGTTCGAGCTGTGTTAATTAAACTTAAATTTCATGGTGTTTATATCTGCTTGTATATATATAACTCCAGAAAGTATGATTTTACTTATACTTTTCCGTTTGCAGTGAGTGGTGGAAGTGACAAATTTTCATGCTCAGAGTTTTTTTATATTACATGCAGCTACTGGAAAATAATTAAAGAAACATGAAGTTAGTTACTAAATAATTTAGGCCTCTGCTGTGCACGTTGACTTTTATGACTTCAGTTGACGTAGACATTTGTGTTCTTGATGATTCATCCAGTATCCTATTTTGCAAATACTATGAATGCCTCTTAATTCATTTCCAGAATCCCTTGTGGCTAATCACCTTGTGGCTGTTCTGTCTGCTTTCATTTATGTCAACATGTCTGTCTCAGTGGGACTTTCTCTGGGATTGTTGTTGCTATGCTATAGCCAGCTTAGGCCCAATTCTGTTTCAACCTTCCACTTTTTTAACATATAGTATATAAGGAAGAAGAAATACATTTCTCTCTGTAGAAGCGTTCCCGCGATGGTTAGATGATAGATCTCTGGAGACAGGGTTGCTCATGGAACACGTGCTTTATTCTTAAGGGTCGTGGGTAGGGTCTGCCATCAGCTGCCAGCCCAGCTGATGGTGTGGTTCTAAGAGGGTTCCAAAGAGAGAGAATTTCCTGTTACAGTATATTTTATCCCATTCTGTGTTGAATATTCTATTTACAGTGACCAACCGGTGCGAGACACAAATCCTACAGAATTTACATACGGCTTATGAGAACTACTAGATTTGAATAAGGCACTACCTTCTTATGCTAATCTCTATAATCCTTTCTTCTTGCCATCTCTGCAGACCCCTTTTTTGCTTGGTCATGGGTATTGCTCAATATCTTGTCTTCCAACCCACCATGCTTCATATCTCAAAGACTGCTGTCATTTCTGTTTCACTTACTGGCTTGATGTTTTCCGAACCTATTGCTGAACAATCATAAGGTTTCCCTGTATCACCTTCCCCAACATCTCTCCTCTCCTCTTTTCTTTGACTCTGAAGGAATTATTCACTGCTATTAAAAAAAACCAAAAAACTTTATTTGTACAAGTTTTCTGATTATATACTTTTTAATGGGCAACCAGGCTTGCACTGTTGTGGAGGAAATGAAGTCTTGTGACCACCATTCATTAGATTTATTTCTGCTAGAAAATCTGATAAAGCAGATTTGTGGCATTTTCTGCTGTTGTTTCTGCTCCCCTTCAATTTCATTTCCTTGATTTCAGTACACAGGTGTTACAAAGCCCTGTTTCCTTTTTTTTTTTTTAGTATCATTAGCTCATTTTCAGAAAACTGAAAATGTTTGAATCTTTTGCTGCTTTGGAGGTGGTACTATTTATTCTGTGGAGGGGTTTTTTGGGGTAGGGAAGAGGGGAGTAGAGTCTTTTGATTTAATAAAATGAGATGGGTTTGCTCTTTACACTGTAATTTTTTTGGTCTTGATTTGTTGGGTAAAGAGTTTGCATCTCTCTATTATTCACCAATAGTATAGAACCTTTTAAGCAATAATTAAGAAGCCTGCCTCCATGTATTTTGAGCAAATTTTACAGAAATTGTGTTGGTAAAGTTGGCGGTTTTTTAAGCTACTAATAAGTCCTTTCTAGAAGTTAATGCAGTGTTTAAAATGCAGAAATTAAGCCCCTAAAAATTTCTGCTTACTCCAAAGCACAAACCCCCATTAAAAACTTGGATAAAATACAGGTTAAAAAAATTCTTTATTTCATTCGCTTTTCTGGTTCTTTGAAAACATGTGCTTTAAATTGCCAAATTTGGCTTTGCCTCTTTGTAGTAAATGTGATAGGATCTTTGCAGGAGCATTAGCAAGTTACCAGTGACTTAACCTTAGTGACTCACAGGTTAGATGTAATTTTATCACTTTAATTCCAAATTTCAGTGGTTCTTTATTATGCCTGAACTTTCAGATTCTGCCCAAATAGCAAGTAGCACAGATGCTTTTAGTACTGTGCATCCGAGTTAGTAACAAGTTCAATCGTTACAAAAGGGAGTTGTGTAAGGCGATGTTGCGTCGTTCTGAAGCGGTTCGGCACAGGGTGTGTAGGGCCTGATGTCGGCCACGTGAGGGCGCTGTAACACAAGGATCGCTACAACGTGCGGCTGGCCTGGAAACACTGCCAAACTGCAGTTCTAGCTGAACCCCCCTGCTGTTGTACTGAGGTACTCAGTCAGGCGTCAGAGAAGGGCTGGTTTTCTTCTTACCCTCACCTTTTTCAGTGTGTAAAAAGAAGAACAAGTGGAAGCCTCCTTACGCAGAAAAGAGGAGGTAATAATGAGATGTATGTTAGGACTAGGGATTTTTGTCTTTTATAATTTAAAGGTATCTGGTCTTAATTCCTTCAAATTAATCTCCTACTTATTAGTCACCTGCACAAGAGTTTGAAACGGCAGATAAAATACATAAATATTTCAACACTTTGCCGATCTTACGATAAACAGATTTTTCCTGGAAAAGTTATCAGAGCAGGATAAGCAGAAGATAATTTTCTGCTTGAGTTCAGAAAGACGCTCTTGCAGTGGTAGTATCTTTTTCTGAGGAAGAAGTGTTTAGGAAATGAGTTGAATAACAGCATCATAGTTTCGTTTGTCCTTGTCTTTACAATTCCAGTTCAGTCTTCCTAGCTACTTTGCTACTGTTCTGGCCAAAAGTATGTAAACCACCTTTATAACTGCAGGATGTCAACTAACCTTGTGAGTGCTGGAATTTTCTCTCATAAGTCACGTTTGTATCCAGAAATAGAACCTCCCTTTTGTTGGCAGTCAACTGTGGAGGCACACCAACATGCTTTTTTAATGTTCTCTTTCAGCTGATCTACAGATAAAGTTCTCTTTAATGTTTCAATGCTAGACAATTTTGTAATCCAGACCAGGAATCTTTGAAACATCTTAAGATATTTTAGAAACAAAAACTTAAATGCTCTTCAAAATATTAACACAAACTGTAGTGTCTTACCAAAGGTGAAATATGCTTTGTCTGTGTGTGATTCAGAGAATCCTTTGGTAAACTACAGTAGTCCCAAGAGAAGTACTAGAGTATGATTTCAGATTCAGATTAGAATGCTTTTCTATACACTGTGACCTTGGATACTGAGTTACTTTCTCCTTTTATGCTGTGCTGGATCAATCATGCTTGACCAAGAATGTACTAGCAATAAAACTTTCTAGCTGGGTCCAGATGGTAAAAAGTCAGTCAGCATCGTCATAGTTAAATCATGAGCTATGCAGTTTCCTTAGCTAAATATGACCATCTGCCTCAGGACAGCATGCTATTTTTCAGCCATGTTACTTGTAAAAAATTGGAAGCAATCGGAGGCACTACATGAGAGGACAAGTGAGGAAGAATGGTAGTCCTCAAGGTAGTCAACACAGTGGCTACTGCAATAACCATGAGCTTAATGACCTGTCTTCCATATCCAGTTGTTGGTTTCACCTTAGCTTTTTTTGAAAACAGTTCTTGAAATGGGAATTAATTGGTATTTCTTTGGGGATTCTGAAAAACCCTCTGCCATATGCGTTTTAACACTTCTCTGAATTTCATAAAATCCACTCCTCTCTGTGTCATCAAGGCAAGAGAGGTTGCTATTGAAAACTTTCCTTGTCCATTGTTACCAGTTTTTCAGCACTGTTGGTATGGGGAGGTACACCTCTGACGTTCCTTTTCTGGTTAACTTACCTGTAGAAACCTTTGTTGTTATTCTTTATGTCCCATGCCACATTCAGTTCCAGCTTTGCCTTGGCCTTCCTCACCGCATCTCTGCATAACTGAGCTTCATCCCAGATTAGCTGTCCTTGTTTCTGCTGCCTGGCATTTGCTTCTTTCACTTTAGTTTGACCAGCAGTTCTCTGCTCAGCAATGCTGACCTCTTGCTTTCCTTACCCAATTTCTTGCTCCTAGGGATTGGTAACTCCTGTGCTGTATGGAATAATTCCTTAAAGATCTGCCAGCTTTATATAATAATAATTATCTAGTAACATCTAAATAGCATGCTTAGATTACTAAAAAATAAAAACTCAACAAATACTATCTTAAAGTAATAATAATATCAAATAATAATAAATATTTAATCATTATTAAGGTTTTTCTTCTTTTATTTTTCAGGTAACTGGCGTTGTGGGCAGAGCAGAGCTTTTATCATCTATTTTTTTCCTAGCTGCATTTTTGTCATACACAAAGTCTAAAGGGCCGGATAATACCATAGGTAAATGATTGACAAATAGAGATATAGTTTAACTTCTTTATCACTGATAAAAATGCTCTTAAAATCATAACAGAGGTGTACTGGTTATTCAGCAAGTGTGTGCCAAAACCCCTTCAGAGCCAAGATATCCATGTAATACTACTTTCCATTATAAATTGCATTTTTTTCCCAAGACTTAGGCATTTCTCTAATTAGTTTTATAACACCTACTCTAGAGGATTCCTGCACTGACTTTTATTGTTGCAATTTAAGTGGAAGTGTGTTGCGGTGCCTCAGATGGTCAATCACAAGTAAGCTGCAAAATTTCAGTGCAGATGAAGGAGGCTTCCCTCTTTGCCAGAGTCAGATTGACATAGTGAGAAGTCATGACTCCCTATAAAGTATTCCATTAGAAAAAGTGCTCTGGTGATTTAGGAAATACTAAGATATTTTGTTTTATTTATAAATTAGCCTTTTACCCTTCATTTATTTCTTTCCATTTAAGGGAGCCTGTTTTAAAATTGATGCATGTGTATTATTTTCTCTAGAGTAAAACTGGTCATCTTCCATAAGAAATGGCATACTAAACGAGTTTATAGAACATGGCATATTCAAACATGAGGAGCCAAAGCCTTCACTTTTTAGGTTAATTTACTTTATTAAATGTTTGTGTTTTTTTGTAAGATGGAACATTTTCAATAGTGTCTTCTTTATTTGCAGTGTGGACTCCAATTGCAGTGACTGTATTTCTAGTAGCTGTTGCAACACTGTGTAAAGAGCAAGGAATAACAGTGGTGGGGATATGCTGTGTGTATGAAGTCTTTATTGCTCAAGGGGTAAGCTATTGATAAAGTATGTCTGTTATGAGACATAAGATACTTTGAAGCATCATATTTCAGCACTGTTCTTTCTCAGTTAAGGTTAACTCAATAGTTCTGTTACATTTTTCAGATTTTTTTGAGTCAGGTCATGTTTGATGATTCACAGTGAAGGAATCAAATTACTTGCAAGTTGTCCTTTACATGCCATTCAGAGATGTTAGCAAATAGACTCAGTAAGGACTTACCAGGTCTTAGTGGAAGCCTACGGTTTTAGCTGACTGAGATTGGCAAATCCTAACATGTAACAGTCTTGATTAAAGTTTGAGGTGCATAAAGGTGGGGGATTATTTATTCTTAATCCTTGTAGTAAAAATAGAGAACATTTTATATACAAATTCATTTCATCATTTTCTATTGAGAAACCAGATGTTTTAGAGTGGTCCTATTTGAATAAGTAATATTCTTAAGAAATTTGTTGTTCGAAGAATACCGTTATCTGATATATTTCATTTTAAGCATTGATGAGCCTTTAAATTAATAGTAACTTTTCCTTAAAGAAACAAGATTTTCCTGCAATTAAATAGTTCTAAACTTTTTAATAATCAAAACAAATGCAATTAAAAATGTAGCATTACATATTTTAAGAAAATTTTATTTTATAGTTATTAGTCCTTAATTACTTGCAGGAAAATTTTGCAAAAAAATGCACCAATAAAAGCCAAAATATTGTCTATCCTGGGGACACATAATCAAGGCCAAAATACCAAAATCACATAGTTGTCTTTGTAACTATTGCCTTTGCAGGTCTGGTGAATTAAAATACAATTTTCTGGGTAGATTTTTAAGGAAATCACCAGTACTTGACTAGTTTTCAGCCCCCTCTTCCTTTCTTTTAGTAACTTTTGATCTGATCTTAATTTTCACTATAGTTTAGCAAGATTGTGTAAGTCAGTTGAGTAGGAAAGATAAAATGCAAACCGAGGCTTCTTCTGAAAGCACAAGTGCCACATGAAGTTAGTTTTACCAGTCCTCAAAAACTTTTGAGTTTCTGTAGTTTATCCAACTGGTATATGTGAATCGATAAGTCATCACCAGCAGGAGTCATGAGTACAAAGGGAAAGAGATACACAGAGAAGAAAATACCTTATGTAATGGGAAACTGTGCAAGATTATGATGTTTATGAAGCAAGGAGTGATGACTTACTGCCGTAGAGGCATAAAATAGAAAGCCAGGGCTAATCAGGCCATGAATAGTATTTCTGTCATTCATAAGGAATTTTGTGTATAGGGCACATTTTCAGAGGGACTGATAATTCTGGAAATAGTGATTTTTTTCTTCTTGAGAGTTTATTTCATTGTTTTGAATAATTTGTTTAAGCCTCTGAAGATGGTACAGTTTTTTGATCTGTCAGCACAAAATAGCTACAGATGTACTGGTTCAGCTGTGATAGTGTTAGCAAGAATACTTGAATAGGTAGTTAGAATAGAGACCTTATTTTGGAGACTTGTCATGAAGGCACTAAGAAGCTGAATTAAGTAACTATTGGGAGCAGACAATAGAGAAAACAAAGGAAAAAAGTATTAGGTAGCTTATATTTATCCAAAGGAGTAATGAGTCTGTCTGATTATAAACAATTTTTTAATTTGCAGTACACGTTGCCAACATTGTTGGACACAGCCGTACAGATTCTTCGAGGGAAGGGCAGTATTCCTTTCTCTATGCTCCAGACGCTGTTGAAGCTCATAGTCCTAATGTTCAGTACACTGCTGCTTGTAGTTGTCAGAGTCCAGGTTATCCAGTCTCAGCTTCCAGTGTTTACAAGGTAATAGTAAAATGTTTCTTATTTACAGTTGTTTATAAATAAGATGTGACTTAACGAAGTTGGAATGAAATGGCCAAAAATATATTAACATAAGTGTTACTCACCTATTTTAATATTATTATTCAGTGTCTGTACAATATTGCATTTTTTTGTGAAATTGCTAAATGATATATTCAGCAACTGTTGACTAAAATATCCAAAATATTGAAGTATCTGAGCAGGCAGCAATTTTAAAAAGTTTAGAGTTCATCTTAGTAATTCAGAAGTTAAATGTCTTATTGCTTAAGTATTTTTTATTGTCTCTGTATTTGAACCTTGGCTGAATTCTCCAAACCTCTTAAATTTTTCCTCTACAACATACAGAATATATTTTACATTTTAGGTATGTACTATGTGGAAAACATGGTTGTCTTCAGACAGACTACTTGAAGATAAGTGTATATGAATGACATTAGAACTGAAAAGCTAATTTATCTTAAGTTTGAGCAGTATAGAAATACAAGAATTTAGTGTATTAGATTAGATGAATTTAGAACTGTCCCTGAAAAAATGAGACAAACTATTACAAACATGAGCAAGGACCACTGAACTCATCACTGAACTGGAGGTGTAAATCATTCTGTTTCTTCAAACTTACATTGATTATATCTCAGAACATTTTCATAAACATGGAGGAGGCTCTCTCCCTCTCTACAATGAATCATTGTGCATGGTTTCACACCTGACAAATGCAGGAAGATTAGGATACTTTACATGTCTGTAATTAGTAGTTCTAGCTATGACTCTAAAGTTTGCCACAAAGTGAATCAAGGCCATGTCTTTCTTTATTAAAAGCTCCTTCTTCTCCTTTCTTTTGCTTTAGGTTTGATAACCCAGCTGCTGTTAGTCCATCCCCAGCAAGACAGCTGACTTTCAACTACCTCCTCCCTGTAAATGCTTGGCTTCTTCTCAATCCCTCAGAATTATGCTGTGACTGGACAATGGGAACTATTCCTCTTGTAGAGTCTTTGTTAGATGTTAGAAATGTTGCCACCCTTACCTTCTTTTGCTTTCTGGGATCTTTGATGGTCTTCAGTCTCCGATACCCTGGGGATTCCTCCAAGACAGTACTGATGGTATGAATGATGCACTGTTTTTGTCCTTTTGTTAAGAGTAAGTGGCTCAGGTTGTATGGTCACATGTATGCTCCAAGTTTTCATGGAGCTTAATGAAGTGCTGTGTATCAGCAGCTGTGCTGTGTTAATGATCCACGTGCATATTCTTGAAATATCCTTGAAATATGAGATAAAATCTCACTTGAAGTGACCCAGAGATACTATATGCATCTCCTTTTGGGCTAGAATAAACACATAAGAGGAAGATTGTCTAGCAACAAAACTGCTAAATTGCAATTAAGTATGTGATTCTGTCAGAGATGAGAATAAATATGCCCCTTGTTATGTATTTGTGAACTGTATTGGAGCCCTTCTCAGATATTCAGACCTCAACTGGCACATGGAGGTTTTCAAAAGAATTTAAATGTGTTTCAAGGACCAGAATGCATTTTCATCCTGCAAGCTGTCTACTTTATTTAAATGTCAGTAGTTGTGATGTGTATTTAGCAAGAGATTTGAATTTCTTTCTCATAGGTGTAAAAGAAAGGACATATTTTTGCATTTAGGAATAAGGTTTCCACTTTTGGTATTGTTGTTTTGTTATCCTTCTGTAAGTTGTTTTCATATTATAATGAAAAACGAATTTTGTCAAGCTATAAGATCAGTTCCTGTCTATTCACTATATATGATCTTAAAACTGACATATTTTAACAGAAATGAATATTTTGGAAGAAATGTGAAGGATCAAAGGAGCTGGTATTTTTGAGGAAAAAAAAAATTCATCAATCATTCCATTGCAAATTTTTACAAGCTGAATGATAACCCGGTACCATACTTTTTATTAGTTCAGTGGTGCAGTTACGTGTACAACAAACCTGCCTGCATTTATCTTAGTCTGCTTCAGAAATAATGTATTTTTTTAGTATGTTAATCAGCCAACAGAAGTTTCAGATGGGTGGAAATATTTATGCATAACCTAAGATTTAAGTAGTTCTTTGCTAAGCTGCTGACAAATTTTGATTCACTTCTAAGAGACCTAGCATTATAGTTCTGACTCATATGTTTTTTCTTGTCTTGTCACTGGAGCAAGGCAATACATTTCACAAGAAAACCAGTGAAAATGATATCTAGTATTGCTGATGAAATCTCTTGTCCTGAATTTGGAAACTGTGTATGAAGAGGTTTAGATAGCTTATTGATATCATAAACATGCAAGATGACATGCTTGGAAAATAAGTTTTACAGCATTTCAAATACGCAAAGGAGTAGTTGCATTTTCCTCCTTATATAAACTGTGTTTTTATAAGTTTTTCTCCACTTATAGCAGGAAAAATGTGTGTGGGGAGTAGTTCACTTTTTTTATAGGACAGCTCCTGAATTTTAAGGCTGTTTGTTTCCCTGCATTTGTTTATTCCCTACCCAGTGAAGTTCACAAGAGGAAAGGGTTAAGGGTTAATGTTTGTCAGCATATGTTGGTGTAAGTCAGTTATTTTTTGTTTGAGGGTGACGTTTGTACATGTGTTTTTATTATTCCAAGTGCCTTTTATAGGAAGGATTGTCTGAGGTGGTGCAGTATAGTCCTGGTTTAATGCAAGTTGTTTTCCTTTAATCTCTGCCTATGTTGTATATATAACTTTAAATATGATGCTGATTTTCTTCAGCATTGAAGTGCCTGGAAGTTGATTTCATAGGAAATGGGAATGCAATATTTTATATTAAATATTAATTGTTACGTACTACAAAATGAAACAGTACGATAGGCCAAAGCCTATTGCTGCATTCCAGTAAGGCATTGGTATCTTCAAGTAATCAATGTATTCTGTATATTGTGAGGCTCAATTGTGGTTTTGGTTTTCATGGAGCTTAGTTAAGTGCTGTGGATCAGCAGCTGAGCTGTGTTGATGATCCATGTGCATATTCTTGAAATATTCTTGAAATATGAGATAAAATCTCACTTGAAGTTTAAATCAGTCTTGCGTTTTTATATATGTAATCCTAGGTTGATTTTCAAACTGAATTATTTAACTGTTTTAGCATGGAAGAGACAGTTAATGTCATGCTTAAATCTAGACATCCAGTTGTACTGAAAGTTTCTAGAAAATTCCTTGTTCTTCAAAGAAACATTCAATTTCTGCAGATTTGCTTTGTGGGGTTTCTTTTGTAACTTGGAGGCCATATATTTTGAAATAATTATTCATGTCTTTCTGGAACCAGAGATTGGAAAGCCAGGACTTAAAGCAACTGGTCATATCCACTTTCTTTGCAACAGATGGATTTCTTTGTCTCTTAATAAACACAATTTTTGATAAGAAGTCAGTCCCCAACCTAAGAACTACAATTGGGCAGTTCTTAAGTTCATTGTCATTTCAAATACTT